>UNPR01000296.1:0-45867 GCA_900536425.1 Hymenoscyphus linearis | reverse complement strand
ATATAGGGGGTAGGGGAGAGGGTGGCGCCTCGGGAGTACATCCCCACGAAAGGAAATATACGCTTTAGTGTACAGAAGAAGTAATCAGGTCGTTTAGAACAAAAAACCTGATTCGATAAAAAAGATGTGTTTGGGTACGTCGTCTATAAAAGTAGTATAAAAGATATCTAGGAACAGACAAAGGACCTCGTTAATTCGGGCTTAGAAGGTAGTAGGCGTATTAGTAAGGCTAAAAGGTATAACAAGGGACTCGAATAAGCCGTATCTAGTGTTAAAATGTCAGGGTATTACTAGGAGCGTACAAAAGACTATTCCAGAATAAGGTTGAGATTGATCGCGAGCCTTCTAAGAAAGTCCTAGAGCTAGCTATTATTTATAGTCAACAAGAATCCACGCTAAGCCCCACTGGGCAGCTCCACGCTAGCCTCGATTAGGCAACTCCATCCTGCTCCATCCCTTAATTGCATTCACTAAGCGAAGTAAACAAACTCTACACCAACCCATATTCACCCACATATGAGCCCTCACATAAAAGCAGTAAGCTATTCGTCTCCTTCCTTTATCCTAATACGATTAAATATAGTAATAACGTCGAGCTTTATAAAGTATCGAGCCTTACTTAAGCGTTGAAGAGTCTTTTAAATTAGTAGAATAGGATACCGGTTCTTAATAGTAATATCGTTTAGAAGTCGGTAGTCTACGTAAAAGCGAAGGCCACCGCTAGGCTTCTTTACGAACAGAACTAGCGATATAGTAGGTAAAGTACTTACGCGGATAAAGCCTTTGTCTAACTATTCCTTAAGGTACTTTTATAAAACTAGAAGCTCTAGTTCAGACATGTTATATAGCTTACTATAAGGTAGGGTCTTGTTAGGCTTAAGTTTAATATAGAGATCGCAATCCCGGTGTAGAGGTAGGATATCGGCTACGTCTCTATCGAAAAGTGGTAAATGACGATAGTAGTATTATAGTAATAGAGAAGTAGGATCGACTATTGATTTTAGTCGTAAAGCGATTTCTACGTCTTCTATCGACATACTATATAAATAGAGCTCTAAAGCTCTCTATTGTCGAGTTTAAGGGATATTTAAGTTAGGTAGGGGTAAGAAGGAATCCTCTTATAAAATACGCTCTATCTGCTAAGGGCTATTAAGGTTATTATATAGTCGAGTCTAATAGAATTCCTTAACTAAAGAGTCGTCTAAAACTACCCTAGACCTCTGTAAATACTAATTAATTTTAAAGAGAGATAGAGAGAACACCTTAACTCTATAAGTCTTTATAAGCGTATAGAAAGCGGTAGCGCCTACTTTCCGCGGTAGTAGTGTCTTCTCTTCCCTTACACAAGTAACTTATATAGTATCTAATCTTTTTAGAATATAGTAAGCTTTATAAAAACCCGAACAAAAGTCGATAACTCGTCCTACCTAGTCTACGGTCGGATTATAGAGAGCTAGCTAAGGTTGTCCTAGAATAATATTGTAAGATACTAGCGTAGTAACGTAAAACCGCTACTAACGTTCGATATACTTACTAATAATTAAATCTAAAGTAATAGTATATATAATAGTACCTATAATAGAAGGTCGTCCATCTATAATATAAAGACTTCGTAGCCGAGCGAGTAGTTTAAAAACAAATCTATTTTACTACGCGTAGGTAGAATTAATAAAGTGTTAAGCTAAGGTACTAGAGTTAAGTATATAGTAAGTAGTAGAAGTAATATATAGATTGTTAGTATTCGTAGAATCTTTGTAAACTACCTTGTAAGAGACTTCTATAACGTTTTTCTACCTTTCTTCTAATATAGAGAGCCTTAGTGTCTTATTCCTTTTACGTCTTCGACAGCGACTATTACTAGAGACTAAGCTTTTCCTACCTTATTCTTCGCCTTTGCCTCTTTCGCCTTCTCTAATTTAGGACAGGGGGTCTTTAGATTATAGTTAGGAGAATCGTAGTAAAAGTATAAGTTATACTTAGTCTGGTATTCCTTTCGAGCCTTCTTCTCCTCTAGCGTAGTAGCGCGCTTCTTGTCCTCGATATCCTTCTTCGTCTAAATCACTTTACCGCTAAGCTTTAGAGTATCTAAATCTATAGGGTCGCTACTAGGTTCTGTCGTAGAGACAGGAGGTAAAGTAGGCGGGAGAATAGATTGTCTACAAGTAGGTTTCTTATTAAGGAAATTCTCGCTAAAAACGCGGCGGCAGACGTAGTCGGCATCTCGTACAAGGGAGGCTAAATTCGTTAGATCGAGTCTATTGCTATAGAGGGGGTTCTATAAGACGCGATTAGTAACTCTTAAATCTAAGGCATTTTATAGTAGAGTGTAGGCTTTATATCCTTAAGAATATACTACTATATAGAGGGACAAAAAGTTAGCGAGGAAGTTACTAGTTCTTATATTACCTTGTTAAAGTTTATAGAGCTTGTTAAAGGCGTTACTTTATAAATAAGGATTACTAAAGGTATTAGTTAGAGTAGTAAAGATGTCGTTAACAGACTATAAAGCTAGGCCGAATTGTCCGAGTTCATTAATATAAGGGTTAATATACTTACGTACTTTACCTTTAAGAGTACTTAAAACGTAGTTTATACGGTTAGTCTTAGTAGTCTACTAATCCTAGTTCTGTTAAAGCTTAATTCTCGTACTAATAAAGTAGCTGCGAAGGTTAGAAGGAGATCGAAGTGTGCCACCAAATTTAATAGGATCTAGGTACGCTAGCGAACGCGTAACGAGCACTTGTTAAGGCGTATTTACTAGGGCGGCTTAAGTAGTAGCTCTAAGGGCATTGTTCTAATTCTAAAGTACGACTAATTAATTATAAAGTTATATATTCTTATTCTAGAGTTTCTAAGTGTTAACCAATTAATTGTAAAGTTACGTATTCTTATTCTAGAGTTTCTAAGTGTCTTCCTTTACTTCTTATTTGTCTTAAAGAGCCTCTGCGTATCCTTGTCTTTCGCTCTCTAAGCTCTTAATAATGTTCTTAAATATCTACTAGAAGACCTAGGGGTTTCGGGTCGCGGCTTTAGAGAGCGCTCGCGGGTTGTTACGATAGTTGTAAAGGTCGCTAGCCTCGAAGTGTTCTAGTTGAGGTAGTAGGTCAGCTATGTTAGAATACAATAACTATATCGATTGTATTAATTTATAGAAGGCGGACAATATGTCAAGGTGGGCAATAGATATAGATTGTCCGTAAGGAGAGAAGGAGGACTCCTCGCGGTAGAACTAACTAAATAGCTACGGAACCTAGAATACCCCGCACTTGTAATAGCACTATTCACTTTCGCTTACCCCGCACTTACAAGCAATACCCCTTATTTACTTTCGCTTATACCCCGCACTTTACCCCTATTCACCTAAGCGACTACTAACACGTGCAAATCCATTCACCATAAAACTCGAAATCGAACCTTCACAAAAATCCAATCCTTTATAGGAATCTAAGGATCAGAGAATCCAAGAATATAAGGAACAGGGAAACTGAGGAGGCGAGGAAGTGAGGAGATAAGGAGGCCATGAGGTAGGGAAGTGAGGAATTCAGAAAGTGAGAAGTAGGAGAGTGAGCAAGGAGGGAAGTGAGAAGAAGAAGAAGTGACGAATTGAAGAACTGAAGCACTATAGAACTTAGAATCTAGGAATTTGAGACACTATGAAACTAGGAAACTAAGGAGGTGGGGAAGTGAGGGATTTATGAAGTGAGAAGTAGGAGAGTAAGAAGTGAGAGAGTAAAGAAGTGAGAGAGTGAGAAAGTGAGAAATAGAAGAAGTGATGAACTGAGAAACTAAGAAACTAGGACTCTGAGGAGGCGAGGAAGTGAGGAGACGGGAATGTGAAATGTGTACTATATCATTTATTATTGAATAGTGTCACTTAGCATCATTCTATGTCATTTAGCATCTTGTTATTCTTAGGTACAGTACCTAGGTAGCATTATACAGCACACAGCAAGGCATCAGTGATATATAGTAGAGCAGCAGTGAATATATCCTACAAGTATAAAAAAGGATTCCTTCTTGGACGTCATGCTATCTAGTTGTAGAGATTTGTGATACTAGGTTATACCAAGGCCATGTGAAGTCTAATTTAGAATTACGCTGAGGAGACTTGTGATATATAGATCTTTTGATCTGCTTTTTGAATAGGGTAAAGTGTGCAACAGGGTGTGAAAGAAATATAGCACTAGACTATCTGAGAAGTACTTGAGTACTATTGAGCAGAGTGGAGTTGGCGGTTTTATTAAGTAGAGACAAATAGTGTACTGTACGTCCTTACAACTACTTAATTACTACTATATTCTACTCCAATCCACACATTTAATACGCTGTTCTGCAATTGTTCTCTGTATATCCAAAAAGAGTATATCTCAACAAAGAATTAGCACCAAATAGGAGCCTTACTTCCAGCTCAGCTCATGGAATAACCAGCAATCACTGGTGATCCAAGAATGTGTTTGCTAGTTCAGCGTATGTAGAGAGCCGCAGTATGACTGCATTTCTTCGTAGCACAACCATACTATCAGTCGTCTCACTGCTGTTATGTACTACAGTAAGAAAAATGCTTGCTTGCTTGCCACTATGAACTTATCATAGATACTCGCCATGAATCTCCCTCACTTACAAATAATTGCTCTTCTCAGTTCCCCATCCGAGTTTTTTTCATTTCCTCCCAAGGATTTTCGGAAACGGCGGATGCGGAGGTATGTGGAAGGATGTTGTGTGACCCCAGGGAACTTCGAGGTTATACTTGCATTGTTCATCAATGACATAGTATACCGAAAATTTTGGAAGGTACCCAAAGTAGAAAATGACACTTCCAATTAAAGTCTACAGAACTGTTTTTACACTGCACTTTGAATGTTAATACCGTTTTCAGTGTCCAAGAGATACGTGCATCGTGATGTTGCATTAATCTCGTAATCTCGTAATGCTAACGCCACCATCGCTTGCTTACGGCGATCTGATGCGGGTGGTCTTGCGATTTCTTGGGGATTCGTCATAGAGTGGCGTGCTTAATATGGTTATTGGGTGCAGGACTCTGTCGATTCGGTGAAATTCGGAGTTTAGTGATTTTTGGGAACTTGAGAGGAACTTGAAAGGATATGGTTGAGAGGGGAGAACATTGGTTTTGGTCTTTTAGTTTCTATCAATAATTTGCTATACGGTATTCTTTGTACGAAATCCAGGGGATTTGCATGGGGCAATATTTCAAGTTGCATCAACAGCCACCAAAACCATCTTCAATCCAGTCCCCATAGAAGCATCACTAAGCTTAAATTTAAGACAGCCTTAAATCTCAAATATCTCTCGGAGGGGGAAATGCTTACGCCGATCGTTAGCGGAGATACATCAACGGCTGCAGCAAATTCGTTGGTCCTCGCTTAGCCTTAAATTAGCCGGTGCATATGGTGGGGTAAAAAGGAGCAATGTGACTGCAAACTTACGATGCTGATTCCATGGTGCTTATTTTTATTTTCCTAAACCTTAATTTCTTGGGTGCGGATTTTACGTCGGAGTTCTGGAGGACTTGGGGGTGTGGGGATGAGTGCGGATGACGGGGGTTTGGCGGGAGTGAGTAGTTTTGGGATTTCTAAGTTTTCTGAAGTTGCTTTGAATCTTTCATGTATCGTATTTCATCAAGTCCGGTATCATTATATCCGCTCCGAGGATGTCGTCAAGATCTGATTTGGAAGGTTTGCATTCAAGTTCTTGAAGGTGGCCAGAGTCACTTCTTTGGTTGGAAAATCCCATAATCGATAATCGGAGGTATCTTTCGGAGTCTAAATGCATGCTTTGAATGTCCGTGTGGTTAGGCCGGCGATGATTCTTGATCTTTGGAAGTGGTGTCACTGGCGCCCTTGGTAGGGATGTTCACTTGATTCGTCATAATGAGAGGGTATGAAATCGACTACTGCAACCGTTAGTCGTTATTATATGAAGATTTTGTCAGCATTATATCAGATAGAGACGGTTGAAGGCGGGGTAGTGCATGCCGAGGAGGGATATGAGAGATGTATTAATAAGATGGATGGCCATTTCCGATATATAGTAAGTTCACTTCTGGAGATCGAGCAGTATTCTCAACCTTTGCTAAGTCATAAAACGCCTTCAAGATGGATTCTCTTGCAACATTCTCGCTAGCGAAGCCTCAAGTCTTGATAGGCATTTCTGTCACCATAGTAAGTTATTTGTGCCTCTTGCGAAAGTAAAGAACCTCCCATAGCTAATTCTTTCCTCCAGAGTATCATATATCTCATCGCACGCGCCATATACTACCTCTTTTTCCATCCTCTATCCAAGCATCCCGGTCCAATACTTTGGAAGATATCCTCCCTCCCACTTACTTACTACTCGATAAAAGGCACGATCCCATACAAAACACATGAGATCCACGAGAAGTATGGGCCAACCGTTCGATTAGCCCCCAATGAACTCTCTTATATCTTGGAAGATGCATGGGCAGATATATATGAACGCAAATCGGGCTCCAGAACTTCGGAAATGGATCGGGATGAAAATCTAGTGCTTGATCCTCCTGGGGCTAGAGATGACCTTAAGTTATGGTCGACCGATCATGCTGCTCATATGCGAGTTAGGTATGTCAGGTAAATGCTCGAAGATACTGGTAGCTGATGACATCAAATCTAGACGAAATTTGAGCCCGGGATTTTCTGATAAAGCTCTCAGGGAACAGGAACCGACACTGAAGAAATATGTGGATCTTTTGATGCAGAAACTTCACGAGAATTGTCACGAACCAGTTGATATGGTCAAGTGGTTTAACATGATCACTTTTGACGTTGTGAGTCCCCCTTTGCGGCTTTGTTAAGCGAGCGAATCTCACCAAGCCCCTCATATCTACTAGAGCTGAAGCTGACCAAAAAAAAGATAGGAGACTTGACATTTGGAGAGTCTTTTGGCAGTATTGAAAATGCACGAACGCACGTAAGCTTGAATATCCAATTTTGTGCTCCCAGCAACCTATACCGCATAAACTTGAGCTAAAGATATAAAACTGCAGCCCTGGGTTGAACTAATTGTATCGTCCTTCAAATCAACAATCATCATAATGTCTTGGAAACGCTATGGGCTCGATAGATATATCAGTCTTGCCTCCAAAAAGACTATCGACATCATGGAGAACCACAAAGCGATAGGGGAGGCAAAACTACGGAAGAGACTTGAATACACTCGATCCCACCCCGATTTGTAAGACGAAACTCAACAGAACTTCCTTCTACTCCCAGAACTAACGAATAAAAAGCCTTTCAACCTCCCAAAAGACCTTCGGTACCCCAGAAGGACCAACTTGGGCACAACTTGTCTCTCTAGTCGGAGCATTCATTCCCGCCGGCTCCGAAACAACCGCTACCCTCCTCGCAGGGTCCCTCTACTTCCTCTCGAAAAACCCTTCTACAGCTGCCAAACTCATCACCGAGATCCGCACAGCCTTCAAAGACGAATCTGAAATCAATCTCCTAAACGCGTCCTCCAAGCTGCCCTACATGCAAGCAGTCATCAACGAAACACTTCGAATCTACCCACCTGCTGCCGGAAGTCTGGGCCGTATCACGCCCCCGGAGGGTTGTATGATTGTAGGTGAGTTTGTGCCAGGTGGTGTATCGGTTGCTGTGAACCAGTGGAGTGCGAATCATTCCGAGAGGAACTTTAGGAGACCGTATGAGTTTCTACCTGAGAGGTGGCTTGGGGACAAAGAGTTCGAAGAGGATAGGAGGAAGGTGTTCCAACCTTTTTCGGTGGGTCCGAGGAATTGTGTGGGTAGGGCGTTGGCTTTTGCTGAGTATGTTGCCCCTATCTCTTTTCTGTCTTCTATCGGCTTGTTTGTGCGGTATGCTAATTTTGGGTGTAGGTCAAGACTCATTCTTGCGAGACTGGTTTGGAATTTTGATTTTGAGCTTGCGGAGGATGTCCCGGGGTGGGCTGATAAGCAAGAGGTTTATATTGTTTATCAGAAGCCTACCTTGATGGTTAAGTTGACTCCTGTCATCCATTAAGTGATCCGATATTTGTATTAGAAACAAGCGGCTGGTTAGGGGGATGTTTGCTTAGGTTATTCGTTGGATGAAATAGAGGGTGTATTCTATAGCTATAACAATTTGTCTCATCATTACTCATGAACCCAATATTCGAGCCTCCATTCTCCTCCAATGAGATTCTCATCCTCCCAAGTCCGTAAAGTGCAATCCTTCTATTCAGGATGATAAGCCTTCCAAATCTGCCACCCACCCTCCAAACATTGTATCAACCCGAAGAGCAAAGTAGCAGCTACAAGCACGATAGCGACCCAATACCAATGCACGGTTTCCCTGTCATCGTACCACCATTATTTGATGGTTCTTGGTTTAGACTCGTCAAGTATTGCTTCACTACTACCAGTCTGTCATACCAATAACGAAAGTGGTCGATTTGTCGTTCTTCAAGTTTGAGCTGTCCCATTTCTATCGCGAGTGGAGAGAGATTGTGGGTCTGGGCTTGAACAATAGCGACAGAGGTACACTAGGAGAACTGAGGTATCGTAATGAGGGGCATAAACGGCTCTGCTAAAGATAGAATCTCAACAACGACCACCACGATGAAGCTTTCGACCCATAGCATGTTAGAAGAAGTATCGGTCGTAGAGCTTAATAGCCCTTCGGGTAAGTTTTCCTAAGCATTCTACACGGGTTTCTTCTGAAAAATGCAAACAGTTGAAGGCGATTCTGGGTCGTGGGTTGTTAATGCCAATGATGATGCACTATATGGCCACCTTGTTGCTGGTGTTCCAGGTACCAGTACTTTCTGTACAATCGCTGCTTAGAAAGTGATTGTAGACATTGATCAGGCTAGCGAAGCTATAGTTGAGGCTAGACAGCTGAAGGATCAGTTGATAGGACGGGTTTGTGTTCTTTGCTTAGTTTAATGTACAGAGTTTACCTGAAAACCTGCTACGATACCCAATGACTCCCAATCTGATTACTAGAGTTGTCAAGTATTCTTTGTTACGTACCTTGCAAGAACTTTGAGAGATAATTAGAGGTCGACTCTCATCCCTTCTGGTTTTGAGAGTGCCAGTTAGAAACCTGCACTCTCGAATTTAGAAGGCGGAAAGTAACGAAGTCGTGGCAGACCTACTTCAGCAATACCTAAACACGTGGTACCTTCCAGTTTAGGATAAGAATGCCAACCCGTTTGGGTAAAAACTAGATGGAACTTGGAAACTGGTAGATTAGGGCTAGCGTGGCCGAGGCATTCGAAAGAGAGAAGGCTATCTCCGATAGAGGATTTGAGCGCGATTTGTAGTATCGATTGTAAGGAAGGAAGGAAGGAAGGAAGGAAAGGCCACGTTAGCCTAAGAAGTCGATCCTACTTCGCCCGTAGTTAATTATGATTGTACGCCGCTTACTTTTCGAGTGACTTAATCTTAGCTCTCTCGACTAGGGCAAGCCCTAGCTAGAGGTTCGTAGGATGTACCGCGTACAGGTGTTGAGTCTTCGCATCCCGTTTATAATAAAGTGAAGACTATTAAGAAGTGAAGTTTGTTAGAAGTAAAGAATACAATTAAGTAAACTTTATTAAATGTAAAGAAGTAAAGAAGTAAAGACTAGAGGGAAGTGAAGTTTGTTAAAGGTAAAGAAGTAAAGAAGTGAATCTTGTTAAGAATTGAAGTTAGTATTATTGTCTTAAAATGAAGCTTGTAATAAAGTGAAGTTCGTAAGTAGTGAAGACTATTAAAGGTGAAGAATAAAGTAAAATAATGACCTTTTAAGGTGAAGAGGTGAAGAGGTGAAGAGGTGAAGAGGTAACGAAGTGAAGAAGTGACGAAGTGAAGAAGTGACGAAGTGAAGAAGTGACGAAGTGACGAAGTGACGAAGTGACGAAGTGAAGAAGTGAAGAAGTGAAGAAGTGAAGAAGTGAAGAAGTGAAGAAGTGAAGAAGTGAAGAAGTGAAGAAGTGAAGAAGTGAAGAAGTGAAGAAGTGAAGAAGAATAAGTGAAGACTAGAGGGAAGTGAGGGTTGTAAAAGGTGATGTTTGTTATATATAAAGTGAATATATCAATTAAGAGTTAATTAAATAGTATAAAAGATACTGAATAATATATAGATTGAATAGAATAATATCGGGAGTGAATATAGAATTATATCTATAAATAGTGGATAAAATATAGAGTGAATAGATAAGTAACGAGTAGAGAAGAGTAGTATATAGAGTGAATAATATACTATATAGATAGTGAATAGGCTGTAGAGTGAATTGTAGTTGATAGAGTGAATTAGGAAACCCCCCATTTTGAAATCCGTTCTACGACTGTTGTAGAAATAGAGGAAAGCTTCTTACATGTCTTCACCTCTCACCTATCTTCACTTCTTACATGTCTTCACTTCTTACCTGTCTTCACTTCTTACATGTCTTCACTTCTTACATGTCTTCACTTCTCGCCTGTCTCACTTCTCGTCTATACTCACTTCTCGTATATCTCACTTCTATATATAATTTGGGTAATTAAGTTACTTGTACTAGACTTTATATATAATTAGATTTAATAGGTAGTGTTTATATAGAGTAGTGACAAGGCCTCTTATTTAGGAGGCTTTACTTTGGGATCTCAAGACTCTTCGCTTCGCTTATTCTGTGACAGTGACCCAGTGCGAATTCCAAATCTGGTTGGAAGTATTTCTTTTTGAACCCCGAATATTTGCACCAAAGTTCGGATCCTACAACAGAGATTAATGGTTTTGGTTCAAACTAGGGCTTTAGACTTACTTGAAGTTGTGAAAAAAATCCCTGCTAGGCAGAACGCTTAGTTAGGTTTCGCCTTACAACGGCGGTATCTTGAACGCCAATCAAAGCAACAAAGGACTTTTGAATTATCAAAGGGAACGAAGACTTTGTTACTCTTCTCGATACATAGAGAAACGACAAAGCAGATACAAAAGGATATTGTACAGAGAATTGAGGGAACAAAGATATCAAGTAATAACGAAAACAATACCATTCTTCTCCCAACATCATTGAGTATATAGCCTAGAAAACTGGGATACCAACCCCCTTTCTTCTTCCCAAGGAGTTAAGAAAATTGATTGAAAAAAAAGCCTACAGATAAGGAAGTAATATACTGCTTTCCACTTCCTCCAACACCAGCACCACCACCCCAAACCCCTACCCACCAAACCAAAAATGCCAACAACAACAATCACCCCAGACCCTATCAACACCCCTTTCTCCAATCCCACCCCCACCCCCACCGATCCCCTCTTCCCCTTCTACAGACAACAACAAGAAGACTCCCTCGCCAAATCCCGTCGAACCGAAACCGACAGTCGAGTAGAAAGAAACATAAACCCCCATCCCCTCCCTCTCCCCCTCTCTTCTGAACCCACCCGTCTAACCTTCGGCGTAGAACTAGAATTCAACATCGCCTACCTCCTCCCATCGGGACGAATATACCGAGACAGCGAGCTCGAACCCGATCTCCCGCACACTTTAAATCCGGATCCAGAGGACCCAAGGATAGTTCGGGGCATAGCACGTACAGAGTTGAAAGGAGTTGGTGATATAAAGGCGCAGATCAGAGCGTATAACAAGCGACGATCAGAAGTGTATAGACACATCCGCAACACGCTCCGAAAAGCCGGATTATCATGTCGAGCAACGGGTGATCGTGGACGCAAGGCGGAGGATTGGAGTATCTCCGGTGATGGCTCGGTTGAACCACTAACTACCGAGTCGGCGGAGAATTACAATTGGATGGATGTCGAAATCGTATCTCCTCCTTTCTATGATCACGAGGATAGTCGACGACAGGTAGTAGCTGTTTGTGAGATCCTAACTAGTACGTATCGTATCAATTCCAAGGGGAATCACTCTTGTGGGTTACATGTCCATGTAAGTTCTCGCGTGGCATTTAACCAATTTTCCCAAGCGTCGCCGACGGAATTCCCATACGGGTTTTCTGGTTACCATCCAAGACATTTGGCTTCTTTAATGGCGTGTCTCTGGGTCTTCGAGGACCGAATCCAGTTGATTCATCCTGAACACCGAAGAGCCGGTCATCATGACGCTATATATTGCCAGTCTCTTGCCACAGAGAGCTGGCTCTCAGAGGCTTGCGATTTTCCCAAAGAAGGTTGGAGACGAAGAGGACTTGTGAGTCTACTCTCAGCAAGGGATGATAACACCTGCCAGGAAATATGCTTTCTCACCCGAAGTTCTTGTGAACGTCTGAGTTACAATACTGAACAACTAGCTCACGGTGAAGGTATAAGAACCGTGGAGTTTCGTTCCCATGAGGGAACTGTACAGGCAGAGGAGGTATTTCGATGGCTAAAGGTCTGTATCGCGTTGGTAAAGTTTGTTATCAAAGTTGATGAACAAGCTCTTGATAGGTTTTTACAAAGACATGTCGACGATGCTCTTGAGGATTACACTGTTATTGATCTGCTTAAAGCGATTGGCAGTCCTGACGAAGCAGAGTATTACCAGAAGAAGATGCGAGAGCGGGACGTAGCAGAGGAAGAGGAATGGGACACACAACGCGACTTGTAAGTGATGAGTCAGGTTTTTTCATAAGCCTCTATACATGATGAATAGATTTAAGATAGCCAAAAACATTATACACATAACCATCCAGACAGAAACAGAAACAGAAACCTTGTAGAACTTTCAAGAGTCAACTCATGTGACATGATGATCTGCAGAATGTACAACATCCTCTTCGGCATTTAAATCTTGGGGTCGGATACACAACATCAATATGCAGAAGCAAACGGAAAACGGAAATCTAGCCGATACCGCACGCCACACGCCAAAAGATCGAGTGGCGAATAGTCCCAAAACATAGTTTTGAGAACACGCGTGAAGGCCAAAGGGGAATTCCGTTCAGGCGTTCAGAGATTTCTAATGTGCCACTGACAAGACTCAGAGCTGGTTACTGTAATAAAAGTAATATTTTTCTTGGCACGCATGTCCTTTGTGTACGAGCCTCTGCTGTAGTAGAATTGTTAGCCATGACTTGGCTCTGATTGGAGGATAAATAGGTAATAAATGATCCATAATACGAGAACGGTGCTGCATAGAAATTGGGACAAGAGACGATCAGATGATTTGGAACTAAACATCGGATGTGTATTTGACGAATATCATGGTCTTTGCAATAGTGTCTGTAAAAAAGCAACCCCTCCCTGGAAAGAAAGTTGACCGCAATTGGTGGTCGAGCTACTACGAAATGATAACCTAGGAACTGATCTCCAATACTTCGGAATCTCAAGTAATCTGCGCGAGTTGCTTTATCTCTGTCCAAGTCGAATGGCCATGGTGGCTTGGAAAAAAGATCGAGCGAGTAACAGTAATCAGAGCCATAGACTTCAGCTCAATCAACTTGTTACCACGACATTTTCCCACAGGTAGAGGTCTCTTGTGTAAGAAAGGACAAGATGTGTAAGGAAGAAGAAAACGTGGCAGATCGAGAATGGTTTCTCCGGTCAATGGTACAAATCTTTATGACAAGTGTATAGTCTAATGACATTGTTGAATCCCAATGATGCTCTTCAAGCAGACTTTCAAACGTACCATGGTAGTCCAAACTTGCCATCTATCATCCGAAACACTGGCATTGAATGGTTACCAGAAGTCTCGATTCTTCTAATGCGTACCACAATTTGATCACGGCCACGCGAATTGTGGCACAAAGTGAAACGTCGAACGATAGAGTTCAGCTGGAAAGCCCATGGGTTGCAGTCTAGAGTCTGCACGACAAGAAAGGTATATGGCTCAAAAGTAATCCGTGAAGTCTCCAGGTGCATCTTCAAATGCTGGAAAAAGTTTGGGAGTTCCTAATTCAGAGGGTGTTTACCGAGATAGGGAACCCTGAAGAATGGGCTGGAGAACGATGTTGCACGAGTTATGGTTACATGCAGTATTGACCCTCATGCCAAGAGCCCCGTTCCTGCATGACTTTCGATCTACAGCTCCCAAAAGTGGTGAGTGTGGAGAGCTGCAAATACAACGGTCCGAGAATGTACAGAAAGCCGTACATTTTGGCGCTGATTTTCGAAGTTTCGGGGTGTAGGGGGTCTCAAGGGGGTTTAGACCAATTGTCGGGGGTTTTCTGCAGCGTCCCAATATTGTAATTAGCCGATACAAAAGAACCTGCTTATAAGCCAACCAGACGCCTGCAATCATACCGGGGATTACTTATCTAATCTTTTCTCCATTAGAACCAGCAAGGAAAGAGTTCGTATTCCATTTTGATGCTATTCGATGTTGTACTGCTTCAACCTTGGTGGGAAAAAAAGAAACTCCGAATCTGAGAGTTCGATATTGTTGCCTCGGTCATCTGCAGGCAGATTTCTATTTTGGAAAGAATTTCTCACAAAGCTTCATATTCAGCTCTTGAAGCAGTTTTTTTTTCAATTGGGAAAATATGCGTGCAACCCCAGGACCCTGAGAGGCGTCAGCGGGGGACAGGGTTCGCAGTATCCGAAAAAAGAGGGAGGAGTGAGGCTCCAGCGTTGGGACAAAGTCGTCGTCTCACAACTCTCGTACTTTTGCAGGAACACAACTTGCGTGCAAAAGTTCCGGCCTTGCGCATGAGAAGCGATATATCGGTTCGAGACCATCAGCAGAGTGTAACGGCATGGATGGTTTAGGAAACCTAATGCTGTCAGCAATAATGATGGGGATAGTCGCGGGGTGGAAATGAAGATTTGGTTCTAACCCGGTCGCCAATGTTGGATCTTTTCGCTCCTTCTATAACTAGGACTAATTCCCGCAGATCAGGAAAGAACAACCACATCAACATTCCCATCTTTACAGTCTACCTCGAGACTACAATCCTTACCTCCCTTTTCCAACCGACTCTTGCATCACCAACAAAATGAAGTCCACAATTTCGTCCTCCGCCCTGGTTATGGGAATGATGACAGCGACAAGCTCAGCCTTTGTCGTTAACCGAGTTAACTTGGCTACCCGTCAAGCAGGTAAGTGATGAATCTTTAACTGGTGTTTGTGTGCTCTACTGACATTTTCCAGCCCCTTACAACTATCTGGGTTGCTACACTGAAGGGAATGGTGTCAGAGCGCTTGGTGCTTTCAACAGTGTGAACTACACTACAATGACAATAGAGCATTGCGCCAGCTTGGCTCTTCCCACATACACGCTTTTTGGGTAACTTAATTCATCGTCAAGAACTGAAATATCCCTTACTAACAAAAACGTAGAATTGAATTTGGAGGGGAGTGTTGGGCGGCAAATGTTCTTGGAAAGGGAGCTGTCGCCGCACCCGAGAGTGACTGCAGCTTTGGGTGTGCTGGAAATTCCACTGAAAAATGCGGTTAGTTTAGAATGTAAATTCTGGAGTGGAAGATGGCTTACACAGGAATCGTAGGTGGCAGTGATAGACTGAGTATCTATTCGACCAAAAGTACCACTCCACCAGCACCACCAGCCCATGTCCTCACTGCTGGTCCTTACAGCAGAATCGGTTGCTACACAGAGGGTAATGGAACCCGTGCATTGTCCGGAGCTACCAAGGTCGATTATTCGACCACGACTGTTGAATCATGTGCTACATTTTGTAACACCGAGGGCTTCGCGGTGATGGGAGTTGAGTATGGTGGTGTAAGCCATCGCTTTGTTCTTTCTTTTCTGGGCCAGATTCTGACACGATATAGGAATGCTATTGCGGAACTGCAGCTTCATTCGCCGCATCTGGATCTACCTTGGCAGCTGATGCTGATTGCAACATGCTGTGTGCTGGATCTCCTTCAGAATTTTGTGGTGCTGGTAACAGACTCGATACTTACCGTATCACACCCCCAGCAGCTCCTCCAGCATGAGAATCGCAAAGAATGGTGTAGAGAAGTTTGTTGAGAGAGTGTTCGGACAGAATAGAGGTCAGAACGGAATAGAAAACGGGGAAGCTTGGTTGAATTTATTTCTCCCGGATGCTATAAATCAATGTCAGTACGATCGACAGGTTTTGGTAGCCAGTATATTTAATACATGTTATTTTGTTAATCGTTAGAATACATACAAGGAGTTTCTATGTACCTCTACCATGGCCCACGTTTTGAAGTATTCAGATACTTGAGTGGAGTTTATGCATGGTCGTCGATTAAGTTATGAGGCACATTTTGACTACCCGACTAGCCGACTTTAAGTTCAGACTGAAGGTAGACCAACAGGTAAACCCTGGGCTTTTGAGAAACGGCAAAACCCCAATGATCTGGTACCTACCTACCTTTGTAGTCAGGTCGCTGTTTTGCTTTCCTTTTCCGAGCAAAATTCGGAGACGATGATGAACCCGAGGCCAGAGATATTGTTTGGTGCCCAATTTATGATATCAATCATAACAATTTGTTGATACCGGTATATGAGCTCAAGGATCGGGGGTATAACGTTGATACCTGGATACGTCATGCCAACAAGAGAAGGAGACTTCTCTCCATGTTCCGTGTTACATAGAAAAATACTCACAATGAGCATTAGGAGATGTCCAGAAGGAATCCAGGAGAAATTTATGAAACAACTTTGATCAGGCAAAGGGAAGAAGAGGTGGAGTTGTTGGTTGTTTTGGCGCAACCGGGAGTTCGGATACTCCGTATAAAACAACGGAATAAAGTATATCCAGGTCGGTGAGTTTAATAATAACTTTGAATGAACCCGAGGAATGAATTATATACAATGTCTTAAATAATAATTATGAATGGACAACTAATCTGTAACATTCGTGTGTTTTAATTGCCATTTTATACATCTTTTGTGATGGGGATGGATCCATCAGTGCAGCTCAGCCTCTCAGCGCACACGCCAAGTTGGACAACCCTGGATCGGTCGCGCTAAATATACTCTCATTTCTCGTCGTTCACTTCTTCATCAATAACAAATCTCAATCCCTAAAACCTCTCCCGATGCTCTCCTCTCAGATCAGATATGCCGGTATTATCTAGCAGGTCAGAGGTATCCCTTTTCTCTCCTGCAGCCACTACTACTCTCCCGACGACCCCATCGTTCCAATTGCCAAGCTGGCAGCATAAGCATTGCTGATCCTACCTCCTTTCAACTGCGACGGAAGCCAGCGAGCAAGCAACCACCCACGAACACCACGATAAGCCGTGATATCCTGTATTCTAACGTGACGTGACGACAGTCCATTTAACCAATCCTTCTGATGCCACACGCCACCGAGATGCCATCGTTTTTGTCCGACGATACTGGGCCTACCTTATCCGCGAGTCGGCCTCAATACGAAATACCTCATCATAACTTCCGAAATTCCTACGATAAAACCAATGGAAACATCAAACCATCACCACATACATCCGTAAGGGGCAGTGTTGGAGAAAGCTTGGATATGTATATGGATGGCGGAAACAATAACCAACGGACACACGCCAATGGGGTAGATGCGGTTCACGACGGAAATCTGAACCAAGCCCCTAATGGCCGAACAAGCGCAAGCAGTTGGGAGTACAGAACCTCAAGAAACGGCAGTGTAATGTCAGTGAATGGAGGCATGAATGGAAATGCTGCTTCCGACAACGGAAGGAGGAGCCCAGGACCACAGAACGGGTTGGCAAGAACATCAAATGGTAACGGAGACCGGAACTCTGCTGCTTCAACAAATGGAAACTCTTACAACACCAACACCCACAATAATAATGGTGGTATCGAATACACCCACGTTGCCTTGGTGAACGGTAGCGAGAACGAATCGCAAAGTCGAATCTCGATACCGCCGCCAGTATCAACCAATCCAGGAAGTACGGGTCCTCTAACCTATACTTCATCCTTACTACCTGCAACCCCCCGAACTCCCGAGACACCTCAACGTGCATCGACAACCTCACCGCAGCGTGGGGAGCGCATCTCGTCTCCTCCCACCTATCCCGCTCCTCCTGTACCGAGCTCGTCCAATATCGCTGCGCACCCAGGCCTTAAACAGAGACACACATTACAAGTTCCCAAGCCCGCCCCAAGTCGGACCTCCCGTGACGGTGAAGACGCTGTGTATAGCACCGGAAGGTTCTCACCAACTGCTGCAAATTCAAGCGCTAGGCGTGGCTCGCTGAGCCTCAATCGAAGGAACACCCAATCGATTCATTCTAATATGCCTCACGACGAGGTCCCTCCAGACGAAGATGCTGCGCGATGGGCCGAGGCGGTGAGGCAGAAAAGGGCAAGCAAGAGGAGACGCAAGGACGAGGAAGACGACGATAGAGTAGTTGTCGGAACCAAGGTGGATGAGAACCATGTCAATTGGGTTACTGCGTATAACATGTTGACTGGCATTCGATTTACGGTATCGAGGACGAATGCGAAATTGGATCGACCGTTGACAGATGCGGACTTTGAAGCTTCGCATAAATTCTCGTTTGATATGTATGTTTGCTTGCAGACTTGCGTGAAATCTTTGGCTAACAATCAATAGTGCTGGGAATGAATTGACCCCGTCCGCGAAATACGACTTCAAATTCAAAGACTATGCGCCATGGGTATTCCGACATTTGCGGGCAAAGTTCAGGCTGGATCCAGCCGACTATCTGATGTCTCTGACCAGCAAATATATTCTCTCCGAGCTCGGGTCGCCAGGAAAGAGTGGAAGCTTCTTCTACTTCTCCCGCGATTACAAGTATATAATTAAGACGATACACCACGGAGAGCACAAGTTTCTGAGGAGGATCTTGAAGGACTACTACTCGCATGTCGAAGAAAACCCCAATACCCTACTCTCCCAGTTTTACGGACTTCATCGTGTCAAGATACCGTATGGCAGAAAGATCCACTTTGTGGTCATGAACAATTTGTTTCCTCCACACAGAGACATACACCAAACCTTTGACTTGAAGGGATCAACAATTGGGCGTGATTTTAAAGAAGAAGACCTGGAGGAGAATCCTCGGGCTACACTAAAGGATCTGAACTGGCTGCGCCGGGAGAAGCATCTCGAATTTGGACCAGAAAAGAGACAGCTATTTTTTGAGCAAATGGAGCGAGATGTTCACCTATTACAAAGGCTGAAGATCATGGATTACAGTATGCTCGTTGGTGTGCATGATACTAAAAAGGGCAACCAAGAAAATCTCCGAGACAAGACTCTGCAAGTGTTTCAACCAGGTGGAGATTCAGCAGCAGAGGAAGCTGGTCCGGATGGCAGAGGGCCTTTGTTGCGAACCCCAAGCAAATTGGAGAATGCCCGCAAGGCCAGGGAGCTTCGGCAGATGTTGAAGCAGGAAAAACCTATACCCATGGGCCAAAGCAACTCGAAAATGCCCGATACTTTGGAGGAGAATACCAACAAAAAGGATTTCATTTTCTACAGTGATGATGGAGGTTTCCAGGCCACCCACGAGGACAACAGCCCCGGGGAGGAAATCTTTTTCCTTTCAATTATTGATTGCCTTACCCACTATGGAACCGTTAAGAAGTTAGAGCATTTCTGGAGTACGTATTTCTTGCTTCTTGTTTTATTTCACAATGCTAACAATCTCACAGAGGGTCTTAGCCAGGACAAAAAGCAGATTTCGCCTATTTCTCCTGAGCCATACGGGCAGCGTTTCATTGACTTTATCGAAGGCATTACGAAGAGTCCGGAAGAAGCTGCAAGAGCAACCCAAGCAGCTGCCAGGCAAGGAATACCACACACAAACTCTAACACCTTCTCTGCTCGTGATCAAAACAATACTTCCCAAGACTCGAGTCGACGAAGATCTAACAGTATACCAATGCACCGATCGAATACCCCAAACCTTACTCTCCAAAGGAATGAAAACGAGGCTGTAAATTCGGAAAGGCGAGGCGATGATGAAAGTAATCGCCCAGATCCAAGAACTATTAGTGTCGTTCGAAGTCCTAGTGCCGAACGTAGTGGAGGGCATCAAGGACAGACACTGCCAGTAGTAGAAGAGCTCGGCGAAGCAAGCAGCACAGGCGGTCGAAGTGGTCATAGTTGGAATGAAAATGGTGATTTCGATCTGCGTCCTCTTACTCCAGCCAAGGATGATGGGCGGCCATTGACACCCTCGAGCTTCAATGGCATGAGCAATGGATCCAGGCGTCCTATGAGCAGAGCTAGCTTGGATAAACAGCTTCCTCCTCTGCCACCAGGGTCGAATTCTGCGCAGAATAATGGGGAAGGATCAAGTTTCTTCACTTTCCGTTAAGAAGGGTGGTATATAGGTGTGAGGTGTTCGTATTGAAGGTGTGTGGATGGTCTGATTTGGAAGTTTGTTTGTCGTGTTGGAAAGTTGATCGCGTGGAAAGAGAGAGGAGAGGGGGAGGAGGAGCCGTCAGCAGCATTCATGATATACCATTGTCGCAAAGTTTTCATTTTCATTTCTTTTTTTCTTTCCTCTCTTAGCGCGTCTCTGTCGTTTTTTTTTTTGTTGTTGTTGTTTTGAGTCAGTCTCTCATTATCCATCCACAGTCCTCTCCCTTTCGGGAAGCTTTAACTTTATATATTTCCTTTGTTCAACATCCGACGAATTTTCTTTTCCTTTTTTTTGCTGTTATTGTCAATTGTGTTTCCCCGCTATAATTATTGTTTTATTGATCGGGAGTTGCGAGAGTTGCGAGAGCATGCAAGGAAGTAGTGAGGAAATAAGGAGGAAGTATGGAAGAAGTAAGGAAGAAGCTAGGAAGGCAGGAAGAGAGTGTAGATAGGGGCTAGTAGACTGGGTTTGCATTTTTTCCTTTTCCATTTCCATTTCCTTTTGCGGTTTGCTTTTGTGGGTTGCGTTTGCTATTTTCTCGGAGGGAATGGGTGTGTGTGTGAGAAGAGAGAGAGTGTGTGGAGAAACGGGGGATGGGGGATGAGGGAATGGTGTGGAGAGAGAGAAGGTGGGAGGGAATTGGAATTGTACGTTAGAATTGGGATGGTTGCTTGGAGTATACTATATTCTTTGGGGGAATCAAAAATCTTATTAAATAATTATTCCTTCTTTTCTTCTTTCTCCTTCTTCTGCTTTGCTTTGGGTGTGAAGGGGATGTGTGCGATGTGATGTGATGTGATATGATACTGTGATTCTTTTGTATTGCGATCTTATGAGGTGCTGAGGGAGGATTTGTAGAGCCCCTCAGGCCAGTGGTACGAGATAGAATTGACGGTGCTAAGGTGCTAAGGTCCTGAAGAGCAAGAGTCTTGAATGCTAATACTAATGCTAATTCTGATAATGCCTCTCTCTGGTCCAACATTCCTCCCATACTGCCTTCAGATCCTGTCTACATTCACACAGAATCACAAGATTGTGAATTGGTTTGCCTGCAGCCTTGTGGGATCACACTGAAGTTTTCTACTTGATTTGTAAGATGCATTTTGTCACATTTATCTTAATAAGCTGAACTCTTCCTTCAGCTGAGTTGGGGTTCAGATAATATTAGCATGCTTGTGGTGACGGGGGTTGATGTGGGTTGCATCCTCACTAGCTTGATTGGGAATAGTTGGGAATTGCGGTTGAAGAGTGTTTAGCGACTATCTAAGCGAACCACTTCAGTAGACAAGAAAGGGGGTTGTCGGTTAGCTTGTTCACTTCTTTTTCTTTCTGTGAACGCCATTTTTGGTTGTTATCGCAACACACATAGATAGGGAATGTATGAGTGTTTTAAAGAAAATCAACGTAATTTACGGAACGGACTTGGGCGGATATCGCCACCAGTCCTCATTCCTTAATAATTAACCTACACGGACTATAAGTGCTTGCTACTATACTGTTTACTATAGAGTATTTATTAGCCAGCTAGCCATCTAAGCCACCTAAGCCACCTAAGCTACTAGCCTGTTGGCTATATATATCGACCAACAGAGCGTAAATAATATAAGAGATCATCTTGAATCAGAGTCTCCATAAGCTCTTGTTCCAAGTCAACTCCAAAGCTCAGCTTTGTGGTTTTGCATTTTAGTTTTCTATTTCCCAAAATTCACCTCCAAAAAGCTCCGCTTTCCTGTCACACCGCTGAGTTCAATAGACTGGTTCTATTACGTATTTCAGCTGGTTCTCCTGCCCCGGGGCTTGGTGGATCCGTGGGTTCTAGAAGTAAGTTATATTCTTCGTCTCAGCCTCTAGAAAGGGAGAGAGAGAGGTATAATTTACGCTCTACCATAGTAATAATTAGGAGTAAGTAATACGAGACCAAGCGAGGGCTAGGAGGGGAGAGATAGGAGGGGAAAGATAGGAGCGGCGATATATATAGCCGACAGGCTGGCAGCTTAGGTGGCTTAGGTGGCTTAGATGGCTAGCTGGCTAATAAATACTCTATAGCAAACAGTATAGTAAGCACTTAAAGTGCGTAAGGATTAAATATTAAGGAATAAGGACTAAGGCGATATCCGCCGAAGTCTGTTCCGTAGACTAAGGAATATAAAACACGACATACTTTAGAATATAGAATATAAGGATCGATCGATTTATATAGAAAGAGTATAGTACTGCTCTCTAACTCGTCATCATAGATTCTAACCCCTTAATTAGACGTAAACAACAATAACAACTCAGGGTTTAAATCGTATTAATCAAATCTAATTATCCTTATATTAATTTAATATACTACTATCCTACTATCTAATATACGAAATACCCTAGCTTTTAAACAAGGCGTATCGATAGTATTTCTCTTATAAATAGAATCTTCTAGATATAGTTATCCCTACGACGTCGTTACTAGCTCTATCGATTTTACTATTTAAAAGTTATAGTTAGTATGTCTTTCTATAGCGCTGTCGCTTATAGTTAGTAGAAGCAAGTGTCCTATAGAAGTAAGTGTCCTATGCTACCGGACCTTCTTCGAAATATTAAATTACTATATAAACCGCACTAAAACAAAATGTACAACGACTTATTTGACGCGTCTAGACGGCTAGTTAGCCAGGTAGCCAGGTAGACAGGTAGACAGCCAGCCAGATAGCTATACAGGCAGCCAGCCATCTACACAGCCAACCAGCCAGCCATCCAGGGAAACAGCCAGCCAAAATAACAAACCTCTATTCTAAAACCCTCAAAAGTACTTCGCACCTACAACCAGGGGACGCAGACATCAATAACAATATTAAGACGTCAATAACAATATTACAGTACGGTGGATAGAATTAACCTCCCCCCCCCGCTATAGATTTAGTTTTACTACTTACTATTTACTATTTACTGTAATAAGGAATCGTTAGATTAGGGTACCTAGGTAGGGTAGTGATGAGTTACTGTAGTAGGTTCGTAGGTTAGTAGGTTAGTAGGTTAGTAGGTTCGTAGTTTTGATTATTTAGATAGGGGATTGTGAATTGTGAGGGGAGAAGTGGAGATTGATATGGGGATGTGTGTGAATGAGGGTATGTGTGTGAATGAGGAGATGGAATATAATATGATTAATTAATCAACTAGACCAATTTCGTAACAAGAAAGAAAGAGAAAGAGAAAGAGAAAGAAAGAGGCTCCTCCTCCTCTCTTTCTTGAATAGTAAGATACCGTAATCTTACCGTAGCGAAACGATGTTAGATTAATTGATTAATTGATATTAGATTGATTAATTAATCATCAATAGTAGACTTTAGATAGTAGATAGTAGATGGTAGGTAGGAAGAATACTAACTTAATACTAATACTAAATAATACTAATACTTAGTTAAAAGTACTGTACCAGGGAGGATTGCGATTGGGATTTGGTTTAATTAGTTTAGTGTGCTTGGTGGGAATAATATTGGTGCGAGGGGATACATGGTTGGTGGGTGGAGTTTTCGCGATAAGAAAGAAAAGAAAAAAAGAGGCTCCTCCTCCTCTCTTTCTTACCTCTTTCTTGCCTCTTTCTTGAATAGTAAGATACCGTAAGATACCCTACTACCCTAAGATACCATACCATACCATACCATACCGTACCGTACCGTAGCAATGTTAGATTCATTGATTGATGTTAGACTTTAAATGGTGGACTTTAGATGGTAGATAGTAGGTGTGAAGAATACGCTACTAATACTTAGTTATACAATACAGTACGTACAGTACGTATAAGGGAGGCTTACGATTATAATTATAATTAGAAAAAAATTATTTACTTAGTTAAATAGTAGATAGATAGATAGTAAACAGGCCCCACCCAAGCTTCTATATCATAAATAAATAGATAGTAAACAAGCCCCACCCAAGCATCTATTCTACATCACTTAATAAAAATTCAATCATCTAAAAGTCCTACTCACCACCCAACCAACCAACCAACCCCCCCCCCCCAACCAACAAAACGCCTACCTATTCCGACTCACCATATTTCCCCTTCCCCCTTACCACCCCTTTACCATCACACCCGGACTGGACTTTCCCGTATTCATTCATTCATTCTTTTATACGTACTGTACTATACAGTATTTCGGAATAAGCCTCACTTAACTTAACTAAACTAAATCTAAATCTACCTACCTACTAATTATACCAATTATACTTACGTCTGTTGGTGGTGGTATAGTATGATATGTAATGTAATACCCAATGGAATGGAATGGCGGAAGGATGGGATGGGATGGGATGTAAGGATGGGATGTAAGGATGTAAGGAAGGATGGGATGTAAGGAAGGATTTCGTGTTACAGCTCTTGAAGAGTAAGTAGGTAGTAAATAAGTAAATAAATAAAGTTACTAGGTATATCCAACGGCAGGCACGGTCTTGAACCTTTTTGCTTTTTTTTTTCTTTGATTCTTTTGGAGCTATCACCAGTTCAATCAAGGTCAAGGTCTCGAGCGATCCTTCCCACAAATCAATCTACATTACCGACGCTCGTCGCGCTACTAGGTATGGCGAGACTGTATACGAAATAGCAAATTCATATTATTCTGATCCTAAGCTAAGTACAAAGTCCTGCGAAGGCTACTACCATAGTGTAGGTAGTAAGTACTGTATTCCCTTCCTTTCCGAAAATCGTACCTGCTAGTCAATAGCAAGCAAGTAAGCTAGCAAGCAAGTAATTGTACGATACAAATCAGTACTGTAGTGTGTCCATCCTCCTCCTTAAGGAAAAAAAACAGAATAGGAAAGAACAGAAATGAAAGAAAAGAAAGAAAGAGAGAGAGAGGGGGTATAGAATTACAAAAAGCAAAGTAAAGGTAAAGGCAAAGAAAGCCAAAGTTCCCTCCACCGACCTCCACACAAATCCCGGTGTCACTCACTGCCAGTGCCAGGGCAGATGGTGTACAGACAGACACAACGAAAGTGTAACCACCCACAAGTCCAAGTACGAAAAACTCGAGCCAGCCACCTACATAACCACACAACTTCCCGTCCCAGTTCCCCCTCCACCCCCCCTTCCAACCTGATTTCCTACAGGTACTTTCTCCCCCTCCTTCCCCTCCCCATCCCTCTCACCCTTTCCCAATCCACCCTCCGACACAAAAACAATCTTCCTCATCCCCTCCTCACCCACCTCCAACCCCCCCTGCGGCCAAAACTCCTCATAAATCTCCTCCCACGCCTCCTCAATCCAGCTCTTATCCGCCTCCCTGCCCTCCCTCTCAGCAAGCGTAAAGATCGCTGCGTTGAGACCTTTCTTTAGACTTGAGATTTCGCCTTTCAGGGTGAGGTTTTCGAGACGGAGGGTTTCGTTTGTGGTGGCGGTTGTGGTGAGGGTTAGGAGGTGGGTTAGTTTGTCGAGGGCGGGGTGGGTGGGGAGGGTGTTGTTTGTGGATGTGGGTTGGTGTTGGTGTTGGATGGTGTCTGGAGAATGGGGGATGGGGTGAGAGGTTTCCTTGGATTGGAGGGTGGTGCTTAGGTCGTTTGTTAGGGTTGTTGTTAGGGTTGTTAGGGAGGTGAGGGATTGTTCGATGCGGGGGATTGTGTTGAGGAGGGATGTTGATTTCTTGCCGCGGACTGGTGGGGTGTTAGTTGATTGTTTTTATACAGGATTGGGTTGGAGGTTAAGGGATGACTTACTATCACGATCTAGACCTTCGATCTTTTGTCCGTACTCTTGACTATACTTGTCCTTCCACTCTTGTAGATACTTTGCCATCATCATGAGACCGGTTCTCTTAGCCATTGCACGCTCCTCAACCTTTTGGTCAGGACTCTTCTTCTCCCATTCGCCAAAGATGGCCTCGTGGATTTCAGGCAACATGAGTAATTGCATATTGGCTGCGTCGGTGACTTGTTGAACGGGTAGTTGCTTCAAGATACGTTCAATATTCTCGAGTCGTTCTCGCGTTTTCGGGTCCTCGGTGGCGACAATTGGAGTTGGCTTACCATCAGACAATTCCTTCAAGACGTGCTCAATGTTGTCGAGTCTTTCGTGAAGTTTTGTATCTTCGGGGATGTCTGGATGCGCCACGGAATGGGCAACTTGTTTCACGATGCGCTCGAGTTCGTTCAATCGCTTGTGCAATTTTAGATCTTCGTTGATTTCTGATTGAGTTGGTTTGGAAATAGTGTTGATTACGACGCTCAGGATGTCCTCGATCTCGTCGAAGCGTTTGTTGATCTTGGCGGTTTCGATGAGTGTTGTATGAGTTGACTTGGAGGTCGCGGGCTTCTCTTCAACACGTGGTAGAGTAGTAGATCTGTTTAAAAACTTGAAAGGTGCAGAACTGGTTCGGTGATGTGACTTTTCGATGGTTGGAGTTATGATGGAAAGCTTTTCAGGGGAGCCTATATATCGTTAGCTTCCTATTGTTGTGCGCATACAATAGGAATCCAGACCTGAGGGGGCTGGTAACTTACCAATTGTCGAATCCGACCAATTATCATTGTTATGCTCCACTCCCTCCCTATTGTTCTTCTCGGCCTTTCTGTTGGGCGCAATATACTCCATCTCTTCATTACATTCCCTAGGTGTTTTCACAGAATGATTCTTCCAAAACGTCGTAGCTCCCAAGTCCTTCTTCGTCAAACCTTCCCATTCCATTCCAAAATAAACACTGCGATCCATCAAAATGCCTGCGTCATTCACAACCCAGTCGTCATGACTTTCGTAACTCCATTTGGAAATAATCACAGCCATAGCCTCCACTGTTGTACGAAGAACTTCACCAGTTTTGCCCTGGGCAAGTTCATTCTGGTGACTACGCCACGTTCGCAAGATCTCCTTATTTGCATCAAGGAACTCTTTCCATTTCTCGTCTCGGAACTCATGATCGACACCCATTTGGTGTGTAGTAAGAACATCATTAATAAACCACATGACCTTCGTAATAGCCTCATCAATCTTAGCCACAGGGGTCGTCGCACCGGCCGCCCATGATGTATTTCTCGTGAGAAGCGGCGACGACATATGCGGATTGGCCGAACTGAATCGACTGAATCTGGCATTGATCGTATTCACAGCTTTAGTCTTCCCCATTGGTGGTGGACTTTGACGTTTCTGGATGGTAAGATTGTCGAGATTGTTCGCAAGAGGGCTGATCTCAGAATCAGATCGCTTCAAAGTAGGTTGTGGGCTCTCGATATCTAGCGCAGGAACAGAGATGCTTCGACGCGTTGGAAGTCCACTTGCTGGTCGCTTCTTCTCTGCGCCGTTCGGGGGGCCCCCATAGAAAGGGGTATCTACTTGAGAGCCAGGAAAACTTGGTGAAGCCTCGATCTTAGGGATGTCTTGCCATGTTGATACATGTTTCGTTTGTTTACTCTCAGGTCCTTGGCAGCCAGATTTAAGAGCACCATCTGGCTGTTCACTCGGAGGTCGGCCATAGTCAATCCGCTCAGGGCTATAGCTCTTCGCGCAGGTGAACGTGGGAGGTACGTTCTCCTTGATGAGATCTGTATGGGGTGATTCTGTCGCCATCGCGCTATGTGATAGATGGGGGATTGGCGATGCGTTATGCAATGATCGATGTTAGGCTTTGAGATGTCTTGCAGGTTACGATGGTCGAGGCGGAGAGAATGACGGCATGGAAGGTGAATATATCTCGGCGAGATCGTTCTGCAACCTGAGCGGGATGGCACAAACCCAGCAAGCACCAGAACTCACCTCACCCTCGAAGGATGGGTAAACTTAAGTTGGCTTGAAAAACCTCTCGTTGTACGTCGTCGTCGTTATCCACGTGACCTGGGATGTGACATATAAGGGTAGGTAGCGTAATGACCTCCTTCTCTCCTCTATCTTCTCTATCTTCTCTATTTGATTAGAAACTACTGAATAGAACTGTTTGCATAACCCCGCACCTCTGATTACTGAGTGATACAGACAGTACGTAGTAGGTACCCGGTAGTGATCGCCTTCGTTGTTCTACGAGTCTAAAACAACTACCCGTACTCCGACCTCAATCTAATGAACGTCAGCATATTTCAAAACAACGAGTTTGGTGAATATTTTGGGGGTTTCAAATATCAGATGGTCTCTATTACCCCGACAAGGTACTAACAAGGATTCTACCTATTTACTACTACTTACAATAACCACCACAGATGTCTTTATAATTCGCAAAGTCTAGCACAAAACATACAAGCCTGATCAATATACAATTGTCATCTCAAGCCATTCGTATCCTTCAAAGGTAGATGAAAAATTAATGAATTATCTCAAGGACCAAGTAGATGCCTGGGCTCTGGAACACCAAAAGGGTAATCAGTTATTTTCGACTCGAAATAATCCGCATGTAAAGTTCGAAATTGGGCAAAGAGAGAGAAACGATTCATGTATGTACTGCGGAGGGCGTCATAGATGAATGAAACCTCTTCATCACCGGACGAATCAGATCTGTACATCAGCTCTCAGGGTAGACCGAGTTCCCCGCTCTCCAGTCATAATACTTCGTACTTCGTAAGTACGGCCTATCGACCCCTTACTGTTGATCTCTTCCAGAAGAATGCCCATGAAAGGAGAGCCGCGGAGAGGTTCCGAGTAGGAACTACATTACAAGCACGGCTCCAGGAGGAATCAAAGTTCCTCGGCTGGTTTGTTGAATGGTCCGGCCGTAGCGCAATGAAGCAATCTTGATCCGTGGACTCAACATTATATACCCTTTGGGCCTTTGGGAAATATGATTTGCATCGGGTTTCAAGATTGATTTGAGTGTCTAATAAAGGAGTGTTGAGTATTCAGGAGGTTGTCTGGGGCTAGCGCGGATTTCCACTTATTTTGGCGTGCATGGGCATGCTCGAGGGCTTGCTGAGACCAACACCAATTCTCCGGAACTCGCCTGAACAGAAATCAGCACTCGACGAGCAACGACATCAACCAGTGAACACCACTCATCAATGGATGATTACCCCACGCAGCCTCAATATCGATCACAGATACGTATTACTCGATAATCTCAGGATGATTACTGATGGATCCAGACATCGTCACTCCCTCCACACTGTGGTGGTGCCGAACTCCCGCCGGGGCGGACAAGAGTCTGGACAGCAAACTTCAAGCTGTCGCACGATCCGGCACGCCAAAATGTCCAAACACTCAATTCTACTCGATAGCAATAGTGCTTGCTATGCTACTGCCGCAGGTTTAGACACTGTTCTAGGCGGCTCTAGAAGTTTTATATAGCCATTCACAGGTTGATAAGGACACCCGGAATCTGCCGCGATAAGGAAGTTGCCGCAATAGATAAGGATTTGGTTGGTTGTTGACATTGCCATTTTCAGATGCCAGTGCATTGAGATCCGCCCGTGCTGATGCTGGCTGCTGCTGGCTGATGCTGGCGTTGAGACTTTCTGCACCCCACAATCTGATTGTTGGGATTCTTTCTCCTTTTTATCTTCTTCCCCAGATTTCGTATCGAGTTCCTCTTCAACGTCACTTTGGTACAAAGAGAATTGACCTGAAATTGCGTCTTTCATAGCTCTTATCAGCTTCACATTTCTGCTATCAACTTTCTTATCTCCCGCCCCTCTCTGCACTGCGATAAGCATATTTCACCCCTCAATCTGTTGTTTAGAACCTCCTAAACCCTTCTCTGCCCCTCAATTCTTCTTTTTGTCTTTTGTAGGCGTAAGAAAGATCCCTGAATAGTCGAAATCCCATTACAATGACGCTCAATACTACCTCAGCTCAAATTCCCTACCCAACGCCTGCTCATACACCACCTCACAATGCCGACACTCCTCTGACCGTTCTTGTCTCTAGTCGAGCAGTGATCTATGACGAGAATAATAATCTGGTGCTTTCTCCAGCTACTATTACAATTTCTCCACAGACGGGAACGATTAGATCCATTCTACCTACCATTCTGCCACCCGAGAGCTTCCCTCCAAATACATTGTATAAAGACCATTCTCCTCATCTATTACTTCCGGGTCTGGTCGATGCTCACGTACATTTGAATGAACCCGGTCGTACAGAATGGGAAGGTTTCAATACGGGTACGCGAGCTGCTGCGTCTGGGGGAGTGACAACTGTTATTGATATGCCTTTGAATGCCATTCCTCCAACTACTACCGTTGAAGGATTGAAGGAGAAAATCAAAGCTGCAGAAGGTCAATGCTGGGTTGACGTTGGATTTTATGGTGGAATAATTCCTGGAAATGCAGACGAGTTATTACCCTTAGTTGAAGCGGGAGTCCGTGGATTTAAAGGTTTCTTAATAGAAAGTGGTGTAAGTACCCTCGTCTCCCCTCAAAAAACACAAAACAAATACTGACATATTCCAGGTCGATGAATTCCCCGCCGTTTCCTCCTCCGACGTAGCCCTCGCAATGAAAACCCTCTCCACATCCAACACAACCCTAATGTTCCACGCCGAAATGATTCCCCCCATAACCGCCTCCGTAGGCGACGACGTACAAGTCTCCCTCCGACCACCACTCGTCCCCTCCGGTCCCCTCTCCTCCTACAACACATTCCTCTCATCCCGACCCCCCGCCTTCGAAACCTACGCCATCGAAGAAATCCTCTCTCTCTCCCATCTCGCGCCCCAACTCCAACTCCACATCGTCCATCTCTCCGCCATAGAAGCAATCCCCATTCTGCAAGCTGCCCGCGCAAAAGGCGTAAAGATAACCGCAGAAACATGTTTCCACTACCTAGCCCTTGCAAGCGAGGAAGTAGCAGATGGGGATACAAGACATAAATGTTGTCCTCCCATTCGAAACTCGGTGAATAGAGATGGATTATGGAAAGAACTCGCCTCGCCTACCTCAGTCATCCAAACAATCGTCTCAGATCACAGTCCCTGCACCCCCGAACTTAAGCTCCTTCCCCAGCATCTGGGACATGGCTGTGGTTCCACTGGTTCTGGCGGTGTTAAAGGCGTGAATGGTGAACTAATGACGAAAGAAGAAGCAGACGCCAGAGAAAAAGGAGATTTCTTCGCTTCCTGGGGTGGAATCTCATCAGTTGGTCTCGGTCTCCCAATTCTCTGGACAGAAAACCACGCCCGGTCTTCCTCCTCCACTTCCCCACCATTATCCATCCTCGACGTCATCCGTCTCACATCCCTCAACACCGCCGCTCAAGTCGGCTTATCCCATCAAAAAGGCGCCCTGAGACCAGGACTCGATGCGGATATCTGTGTTTTTGATGATGAAGCTACCTGGACGGTTGGAAGGGAGGAGTTACTGTTCCGGAATAAGGTGTCTCCGTATCAGGGACGCATGATGAGGGGGGTGGTGAGGGAGACTTGGGTTAGAGGGAGTAGGGTCTTTGAGAGGGGGGTTGGGGATGGGTTTGTGGGGAAGGGACCGGTGGGGGGCTTGTTGCTTGAGAGGAGGATTTAGGTGGGGGGTTTGGTGGGATGAGGGGGATGGGGGATGGGGGAGAGGAGGGAGGGGGGAAAGGAGGGAGGGGGGATGAGTGATGATTTGATGAGATGATTGCTTGCATTTTCTGGTTGCGTGGGGGTTTGGGGGCGGAATTGGGGTATGGGGTATGTAGTTTTGGTGGGGTGTTTTATATGGTTTATAGATGATAGCACTTTCTTTTCTTCTTTCTGTGTAGGTAATTGAAATAATTGAAAAATGAAATCAAATCAAATCAAATCAAATCAACCCATCTCTCCCGAGCTACGCTATTCTCCACAATTCGAGTATTTCAATCGTGAAACTCCATCTCCTCCAGCCATCTTATCAGCACGTATCTATCGAATCTGTACTAATCCATTTTATACACTTCATTTCACTTTCATCCATGGTATATATACATCTATTACTTCATTACATAGATCGTTTTAATTACCTTTGAGACAGAGTATTTTACTACGATAATTTACTACGATAATGAGTACGAGAGTGGAGTATGGGGATACGAGGATACGAGCTACTGCTTTCAATTCTAGGTACTCGTACTTGGAAGGTACCTAGTTAGGTACCCGAGGTACCCGACCGAGTGGAATTCTGTGGGGTTTAGTGATTGATCATTTTGTTGTGTTTTGTTTTGTTTTGTGTTTTGTTTTATTCTCGTTTGTCGTTTGTCGTTGTAGGTGTGTGAAGATGTATTCGTGATATGTGATATGAGATATGAGGAATTACCTATGGGGGAAGGGTAGGTAGTGTTACAGTATGTGGGTTTACTAGGTTAGGTTAGGTAATTAGTTGTCTTTTTTTTACTTGTTCTCTTTTTATTGGGCTTTGAGGTATTGAGGTATTTGTATAGAGGGGGTTGGGGGGTATTGATGTTGGATGGATGGATGGTGGGATTGGTATTGATGGTGGGATTGGTGTGTTTTATTTAGAGAGTATAAAGAGGGTAGGATCTTGAAGGTGTGTGTGTGTGAGTGTGTGTGTGTGAGTGAGTGTGAGCTGTATGTAATATAAGTAATTACTTCCTTCCTTCCTTCCTTCCTTGTACTCCGTATTTTAGTGTAAATTCTTTCTTTCTAAATCTCTATCTAACTAGGTATCTTATTAAGTGCACATTTATCTCACAACCTCTTCAGATACAGAGTATGCAGAGCATATAAGTAATACTGTAATACGTCGAACACGCCGACTTCCGTATACCTTCACTGAATGGACATAGTGAGTAAGTACCCTTTACACTTTACACTTACTTCCACATTCTTTCACTGTCTTGTGTCTTGTCTTATTCTAGTTCAACTTATCTTTTATGAGTATATAATATATATCTATCAATTCAATTAAACTAAATCAAATCACAACATCACATCGCCATCGCCATCACCATCACCATCAATCTCCTCAATTCTGGGGAGTTAAAAGAGAGGAGTTTTCTTTGTATTGTTGAACTGACTAATTATCCACTTTCTGCGTTCTGCGTTCTGCTTTTTGCTGTATGGTTCCCTAGAAATTCCCTATCAATTGTGGTTTTGCTTGTTACTACTCATCCAATCGTACAGTACATTCATACATAAGAACACCTTTTTATCTGCCATCCACTATCTGCCATCTGCTATCCACTATCTGTCATGAAAAACCAAACCCACACCAACCCAACCCGACGCAACCCAACTCATTACAGTCATGCATCTCGCCAAGTAAATGGTAGTCCGCAAAAACTAGGCTATGAGAGAGAGAGGGGTAGGAATCAAATCCCAACTCAGATCCCACCTGCTTCTCGCCAAGTAAATGGTAGTCCGCAAAGGTTCTGTGAGAGGTGTACAAATCATGGCTAATGAAAAAAGAAATGAAAATCGACGCGAAAAGTAAAGTGAGAATCTGCGGGAAAGGAAAAGGAAAATGTACGACTGGACTGCCAAATGAAGGAAATGAGAAAATGAGGAACATCCGCTGCTGCTAGATGATTATTGGGCAAGCCAACAAATAGACAAATGAGCAAGCAGACGGAGTACTCACCCCCATCCATCCATCCATCGAAAGAGAAACAGAAGAAACATAAGGAAAAGAAAATAAAAGCAAAGCAAAGCACCATCCATCCATCCATCCATCCATCCATCAATCAATCCATCCATCAATCCATCCATCCATCCATCAAAAAAAATCAAAAAAAAAAAAAAAAAAAAATCAAAGCAACACCACCATCACCATCACCCTCCCATCCCATCCCTACCCACAAAACACTCACTTCTTCCCCTTCCTACCCCCACCACCCCTCCCCTTAGGCTCCGGCAGATCAACCGTAGGCTCGAATTTATATGAGAAAGCACTGTACTATTCGAGGAGAGGAGGGACGTTAGTATTAGGTACAGTTACAGTATTAGTACTTGTTTTTGAATTTAGCATGGTATTTTTGATTATGAATTAGGCGAAAGAAGGTATGAATTAGGGGAGAGAGAGGGGAGGTGTTGGTGGTTTTGGTGGTGTTGGTGGTGGGGACGGGAAAGGGAAAAGTTGAGGGGTATAGGAGGGGAATGGGAATGTTGAGGGGAAAGGTGTATAAGAGGGGAATGGGAATAATGAACGTACCTCACGACCAGCGCGTGTTGTCCTATATCCGAATGCACTGTAATCTACTACCGGATCTTGGAATACATTCTAGAAAGGTACGTATGTGTTAGTCACAGCATCTTTCATCTTTTGTTTCAAAAACCGCATATCATACATAACAAATAAACCAGGAAAGGGGGAAACTCACGATATAAGGTACTTCTTCAAGAGAGACAGTTGATAGTCTTCTTTGACGTTCAGGTTGTGTGGTTTGTTGTTCTGAGGTATTTGGTACGTTAGGGTTGATAGTTGGAGTTTGTAAGGTAGGAGCAGGTGGTGGGATATTGGTTGAGATGGATGTGGATTGTCGCCTATTATCTCTTGACATAGTGGTTGAAGTAGATTGTCTCCTACTATCTCTTCCCACCGCAGTAGTCGCAGTAGAACCTGCCCTCGCCTTCCCCTTCGCCTTTCGTCCAGGCTCAACATAAATCCCATCACCATCATCACTACTAATCTCAAAGACCCCTCGTTCAGCTTGACCTTGTACTGGACGTTTCCTAATACTCGCCGGGGTTTGCGCACGCATATCATCCATACCATAACCCTGAACTCTACGTCTCCTAGCGTCAACCGGTGGGGGAGAAAGAGAGATATTTTGTTGTTTACGCTTTCGTAATTTGGCAGTGCCTGATCGAACTGGCTCTTCGTCGTCCGAATCAGAGAAGCTGCTACGTCCCTTCTCGGAGGTTAATCTGCCGTTTTGTTTCTTACTGGTTGATGTGGCGTGAATTTGGGAGGTGGAGGTGGATGGTCGTCTTGTCATATCATCGGTGTCTGATTCAGAGGTTGCAGCTACAGGATTGTCATCGCTCACCGTGAATAGATCATCGTCGAGTTCATCCTCGACGTCTCCTTCGGCTTCATCATCGATGCGAGCACGGAGAAATGATGGAGTAGGGTCTTGGTCGCGACGAGCAGCCTTGGTCTTGGTCTTGGTACCTCTCTTGGGAGTCGTACGGGTGACGCGACGCTCTTCATTGTCTGATGTGATGCGGAGATGTGAGGGAGTGGGATCTTGTTGGTGACCAGTGGGCTTCGTAGTTCGCTTGGGGGTCTTGTGATTGGCAAGAGGCTCATAATTGTCTTCGGATTCCTCGACGATGTTGCGTGTGAGTGGCTTCTTGTTGGTTTTTCCTGTTGGCTTTGGCTGTGCAACAATACCGTCTGAGTCCGAGTCATGCTTGACACGATCACTAGGTGCCTTCTTCGCGACGACGTTGCTAGCGAGAGGCTTCTTATTGTTGTTTCTAGTTCCCTTTGGCTGCTGAACAATACCCTCCTGGTCGGAATCACGCTCAGTACGGTTGGTAGGATTGCTAGCGAGCGGCTTCTTGCTGCTGACTTTGGTTGGCTTTAGCTTCTCTACGATTCCATCCTCATCAGAATCATGCTCGACTCGGTAGGAAGGTGTCTTCCTCTTAGTCTTGCTAGCAGGCTGCGGCTTCATAGCCAGCTTCTCATGGGAGTCTTGCTTAATACGAGAAGCGGGGGCCTTCTTCTTCGACTTTCCGACAGGTCTCTTCGGCTTCGCAACAGCAAAGTCGTCCTCCTCGTCAGAATCATGTTCGATCCGACAAGTAGGAGCCTTCTTCTTTTTCGACTTCTTGTCGACAAGACCCTCATCCTCATTATTCGTAATTCGACAGACAGTAACGGCACCCTTCTTCGTCTTCATAACCGTCTTCGGCTTCTCAACAAGTGTATCACGTCGTTGACGAACAGCCCCCTTGGGTCTCCTACCAGGAGCTGGAGCCAGAGCGTCCTCGGAATAAGGGTTTAGCTTCCGCTTCGTCTCCTCCCACTGAATAGCCTCCTCTGCATAAGCACCAGGATATTTCCTCGGCTCTCTAACATGAATAGTAACCATACTGGCCAACTTCTGGGCATTAATCGCAATTCGTCGAGGGGGACAGGTATGCGAGGAAGCGAACCACTTCAACATCTCAGTCAGCAAAACACTACCACAACTCTCCTCATACATAGTATTCAACGTCCGGACCTCATCAGGTGTTAACAAAAGTACCGGAACGAGGTGTTCAGTTTCCCAGAAGAGATCCTCGAGGCGCATGTGGAAGTACTGTGCTAACTTTGTCATCGAGACCGCATCCGTGATGTCAAGGTTGGCCATGAATGCCCAGGGTGGTTGAATAGTGCGGTTAATGGTTGCCTCTAACTCGTCTGGGATCTCTGAATTCATCCAGCGCGACTCAGTGGCTTCTTCCGTTCGTGAAGCCCATCCTGGGCCACCAGTGGGTTGTGTGGTGGGATGTGGCTCCACGACGCGGTGTTGACGTTGTTGGCTGTCCGGATGGTAGAAGATGGCTTCTGAGGCTTGAACGTCCTCTTTGGCGACGAGGTCTTGAGTTGGCGGCATGTTGTTCGTGGTTGTGATTGTGCGAATGCAAAGTGTGTGCCTAGTGTGTTTGGGTGTAGTGGGTGTAGCGAGTTGAGGTAGATCGATGCCCAGCTAAGAAGAGGACATCTCCTTGATTGCGAGGTTGATGGTTTGCAAAGGGAGGAAAGGTTTTGAGGGCATGTCGACTTGATGTCCTTGATTTTGTGGTGGTGGGAAGGGCGTTGACGAAACCCCTCATTTCGGTACTATAGCAACCGACCCACTTTTGTTTTGAGGTGAATGCCCATTTGTGGTTGCCCAAGAGACAGTGAGAGACCTCAAGTAATTTCCGGAAGGAGTTCTTAATTGCATATACAAAAACATATTGAATAGAGGTGCTGGTTTGAAGTCTCTCTTTTGTGATAAACTGTGAAGTGGACAATGCGCAAAAACACTGTGGAGAGAACCTTGTTCAAGTTAAAGATGAGCCTCTCTTCTGCATCTCTGTGTCTCTCAGTATAGGTATAGATGGGGACATTATGAATGTCACTCACAAGACGTGCTGCTGTCAAAGCAAGCCTTAACACTCAACACGACAAACACGGCGCCTTCAAGTTGTCATAAGCGCAAAGAACACCACACATGCATTGGAAGATTTCACCTCATCGCCATCAGATCACAAGAATAACCCCTCTGTATTGCAATTACCACTAACTTCACTAAGATTGTCTTCGCAGTACTACGTTGAAAGTTCTCGCGCGTGCACAAAGGAACAGTTGTGGGAAAGGATCATACGCGCGAAGATTGCATGTCTGCAACTCAATAAAGCGAGATATTTACTGTATTAGAACTTTCATCTTTGCTTTTCAAAAGCGCGACCAATTTCTGTTGCCAAAAAGATAAACAGTTTTCTGTTGTTTTGCTGTTATCTCAGATCTCGCTTAAAGTGTCCTGCCAAGTGCCAAGACCCACTTTACCCCTATCTATACTCCGACCTCCGATTTACGATAAGGCTTGCTCTCTCATGTTCAATCCACATACACATTATTCTAACGTGTGCTAGCTAGCAGTAGCATCATTATGATCAACTTCGAGTCCACAGAACCTTCGATTCTGAAAGGTTGCTTTACCAGTGGGTTTTCTGTTAAGCGAGCCAATTGGATCCAGTAAGGCACGCATTTTTTCATATTTCGGGTCAGTTGCAACGAGGCAACAAAAGACCAAAGTCATCGTAGCAGAGAATAAGATCGTAAAATCGAAGTCTCTTGGTCCAAATTCTCCAATGTTTTCAAAAACTTCTAAATTGCCAAAGGATCCGCATTCTTCGCCAAATAATGCTAGTTTTGACAAATTAATGCCTGGAACGTCATGTTCGGGCTCTTAGGCGTCGCCAACTATCCCCGTAGATATTGTAGACATTGTAATTGTATTCCGTCATGCGGGTATCCTCAAGGAGTTCAAGGCGTATCTGCTGCAATTGAAGTCTTCCTTTGGAATAATTCTTGAGTCTCTTTGCGGCTTCCTTTCCTCAAGCATTGCTAATCCTCAGATATTTTGCTTTACTTCAGCATTTCCTTCTTCGAGCCTCGAAAATGCCTCTTCTCGATGTATCTCTTCTGTATTTCTTCGTTGATAGTGGCCCGCTTTTCTAACACAATATGGCATGCTTGCCAGTTCGATCTCCTGCGAGCAATGCCTGTGTTGGTACGAGTGGTCCTTGAGGAGAATAGTTCGTCGGGCTCTCGATCGTCTTTTGTCATGATGTTATGCCTAATCGCAAGAGCCGCTCGAAGTTTCCACTTCTATTTTGATCAAGTGGATGTTGGCTGAGCGTCTGTCAGTATCACGCTCCGATGGAGGTTTATTCGTGTTGTAGATTCGCGGAGAAGGTGTAATTCGAGTGGCTTTTAAGGGGGGACTTTCCTTCGAGATATGGCTTTACTTGCCCTGTTGGAGTATCACACAGTCAGCAAGAGTCCTAATCGATACTGTACATAAGATTACGGATGGAAGGGAAGTTACACTTCGCCCGCACTGCATCTTATCCTCCCCTTCTTTATCGCGCCGCCAGTTGCACCATGGTTGCCTTATAGCAGAATAGTAACATAATTCTGGTCGCCGGTAGTAAGGTAGATAATAGCATCCATGCGTATCGACCTAAGCAGAGCGGTGGTAGAAAGGTCCAGCAAGTCCAAGCTCATGGATAGCCCGTATTCGTTGCTGCCAGTAAGAGACACAAAAACGGGTTCGAAAATGGCAAGGAAATTGTGCGGCGAGAGGCAGGGTGAAGTTCAAGGTTAACAAATGGCTTGAGTTCCCAACAAGGCAAGCGCGACCACGTCCACACCTGCCATAATTACCAGCATATCTTGGGAGCTATTTCAAGTTCGGTTTCTAAACTGAAAGTTTATCCAGCTCTATGCTTACCGAGACTCTACAGCTCTCTCCACATCATGACAGCTTCTTATCTAAACATATTTCCTCTATTTGAACTTCAAATAAGCTCCATAACTCCACTTATTCTCTAAAAGGCTATAATCTACAGAAGGCGTAAGAAGGGATTAAGCCATTTCAGGTAAAGATGCTTCCTAATCGTTCAACAGCACTCAGAAAATTGTTACAATTGTTCCACTGACTACAAGGAGACAAGATTTTGCAAGTAAGGAAGACATTCAACCTCACTCGATGGAAACACTAGCTGGCCACAGGATCAATATGAATGAGCTGATTGCCACTAACCAGTTTTTTAGCCACGTTCTTTGTCAAGGTATATACAAGCGCTTCCAACTCTTCCACGGTCAGATGCTGGTTCTCCTTGCATACCAAGACTTAACCCGGAAATAGGAAACAACAAATTGCCCGCAGACTCTGACATAAATTGGTCCGGATGTAGGGCGCCTAAGAACCAAATTGAACATAAAAGATTCAACAATGACCAGCAGAAGAAAATATCTCTGATGATAAACTTCAGGAGCCTAGCAATGACCATATTGATCATGACGACCATGACCCCCTTCCCCCCAGACAAGCCCGACTAGAAATGCTGACCACCCCGGTAAAAGATTTGAAGTTCCGAATAGCAAAGGCACTGGCCGCCCTGATGAAAATATCGATGAAGGCGTTGAAATTCCGAGGGGCAGGATGTGTTGAACATCCCGACGTAGGTGTTGATTTTCGAGGATTGGCAAGATGATAATGAAAAGAGGGAAAACCTTCAGAGGCGTAAGATGCCTTTCACTTTTTGTTTTTTGTTTTCTCTAGCCAATCCCAAAACTTCTCCAAAACAGAAGCGCCTTACCCGTTCGGCCCCGCGAATATCTCCAACCTCTCAGCCTTTGTCATTGGCTTTCCGCTTTGTACCTGCTTAGCCCATACGCCTAGCATTCTATCGAGTTCCCTCCAAGCCTGCTCTTTCGAATCGCATAGTCCAGTCATTGTCAGTGGCGGTCCAATATATGATCTAAAGTCCTTCCTGACAAGGCACGTATGCCCATCGTCTGTCTCGACATCGAGGTCGTAGAACCCATCCCCGAAATGATTTTGCAGTTTGCTTGGAGTGTTTTTCCTTCGTCGGACATGATTGATGCAGTATAGAGGCGCCTTGAGGGATTTGTAGTTTGTTTTTGGTTTTGCAAGCAGTTGTCAATTGTTGGAAGGTTGACCAAAATGACCAACATGACCAACATAAAGAGATAAGGAGCCGGGCAGGTAGGTGACACAAATCGCTGGACGTAAGATTACGGGCACGCGACGAGTAAATCTTGGAGGCTTTGATCAAGGGTACTACTCTTATGGGCATCATTAAGGTTAGGCCCTGTGTACTCAGATATTTGGAGAGTAAACCGTCCCAATTCGGTAAGGCCATATGTTAATTATACTCGATTTACACGTATTCCTACATGTTCCGATTATCTCTCACTCTGAGCAAACACGCCCAGAAATCTTCCTTTTTACGAGGTTTATAACTTCTATATGACGCATACCATCTACTCGATATTGCCCTACTAATCGATCCATTGGTCTAGACGACTTGCTTGTTGTAAGGAACAAATTTTCGTTGATATCGAGCCAGGACTCGTCACTTGGCATATTCTACTATATTCTGTACCCTGCTCGGCTACATTACTACAGTCAATAGCAATATCGCGCAGAAGGAGGTTGTTCTTGCAAGTTGATGAAGCACAGATTCAAATTGTATTTTGCAGAGCATGCCTTGGTTTGGTTGGTATTCCTAGCCAAACCCTCCTGTGGGGCATCTGTTGTATGATTCAATTATCACGGTAATGGAACAGGCTATACAACTCTTCCCTTGTTGCTTGTGTATGATCGAAGCTGTATATCGGTGGAGTTGGTGGAAAGAGACTTTTGCCAAGGTTTTGGCTTTTGTTCGTCTGGTTGTTGTTGCCTTTGGTCTCTGGCCACTATTTCTGAATAGTATCGAAGTATCAGCAGAATATCTCAAACGAACCTCATCCCAAGACTTTATTGGAGCTCCATTAAAGAAGAACTCTGAATGCCGCAAGGTCCAAATTCTCAAGGCTCCGCTTGAGATTATTGAAGCTATTCACTGACTTTTTGAGTGCTGTTTGTACTTTGTAGCCATGGGCAAGTGGCAGCCAGACTTTCCGCCCCAGTTTCGTTTGATTGGCGTTTCTTTCGGAAGTATTCCTCTTTGCCCTTACTGTTGTGAGGTAACTCGAACACCTCTCAGGCTTGTGTTCCGCCATATATAATGAGAAGCTACAGCTTTAGTATGATAACTCGGGCCTCTTCTACTTTACGGAGACCTATTGATCTTTGTTGAAGCTGTCACTCACATTCCCCTTTTTTGGATTATAAGTGCACATATAGTAAATATCTAAGTGTAGTGATACTGAGTAGCCACTCACGTAACTCTGGATCCTTACACATATAGTATCCGCACCTAGACTGAGATAGCTTCTCACCTAAATTCTACATCTCATCTATCCCACACGACGATCCTCATATTATCTTTCTAGTGTGTTCTTCTTGTGTGCTTGATATTATAAGATAAATGTTATTATTATTCTAAAATAGTGGTAGATGGTTAGTGAATATCTATTGTATTTTGAGTAAATCACCATTATATATGACTTTAGTATAGTGGAATTAAGGCCGATGAATGAGATCTGGGGTATATTGCTTAGTATCCAGGAGCTTAATTGGGGACCTATGAAAAATCTCAAGCTCAAGCTTAAGGATAAGGATGAGGATATATGTGTCAAGAGCATCTCCTACAGAAGCGGCTTGTGAATTTATAAGCAGGTAACCCAGACCGATGTGTATAGAGGTGATCTATCCATTTCCTTTGTGTATCATTATAAGGAATTGGTCAAATGAGCTAATGACTATACTGACGAAAGTGCTACCCGTGTCTTGCCCCGAAACCACTTTCCTTTGACAGGAATGCAACTCACCTACTTTTCATTACCTAGTTCCAGATGGAAACCCTTTCTAGTTGCAAGATTAATGGGAAGCTAAATAAGTAGTATTTTGGTGGTTTTGAAATAGCTGTAAGAACGAGTTCAAGAAATGAAGGCATTGAAGCCTTTATTCTTAAGAGGCAAATGGGCGAGCCTACAAGAACAAATATTCAATTCTTTTTTTTTTTCAGAAAACCACTAAGAAATACTAAGCACCTTTAAGGTTGTTAAGTAGGAGAAGATATTAAAAATATCGAAAGAAGGGGTAGTTAGAGGTATTCTAATTATGGTTTATATTGTGTCTAAATGAGAAGGTTCAAGGAGTGGAAATGTTGAAGTACTTGTAGTACTTGAATAGTGGGACCATCTACACATAACATTCCTCGGTTCATGATATAGGGGAATACATCGTAACAAGGGTATGTTCTTTTCCAACTTGTAAATTCCTAGATTTTTCGCGTTATTTTCAAAGAGAAAGCTGGCGCGCCCGCTGGCCAAAAGTTCAGACTCTAACTTTATTAGCCTATTTCGAGTACTCTAAGTAGTTAATTCTTATTCGCTAGTTTTTAAAAACGAGTACATTTACCTAGCTACTAAAGAGTATTAAGAAGGACTAGTAAATTGTCTAGCACCTAAGGAGTACTACCTAGGAACGTAAAACTAGTAAATTGTCTAGTAGAGTATATGTTGCGACGTGGGACAAGTGAATAACAAAGGATAGTGAGACAGGTTCTAAAGGATAGTAAAACAGGTTCCATATGTGGCAAAGGATAAGTGAACAGGTTCTATATGTAGTACAGCTCATACTAGCGGTCTGTTTTAGTACTGGCGGTCTAACGAAGCCACTAGCAAACACCACCAAATATCCTACTATATAGTCAAGTAGCTAGACCTTCTAAATTCTACATCTATTATTCATCTTACAACCTAGGACCTAACAGTCTTTTGTACTAACACTAATCAGTGAGCGCGCACAGATCAGAGACTGTATTTCGAGAATATATACTTGTAACGCAAGTTACTAGTATTTATAAACGGAGATACTAGTTTTTAAACCAAGTACAATCACCACCTAGCTTTAAAGAGTATTTAGAAGGCCTGGCATTCGCTGTCCAGCACCGGAAAGTACTACCGAGGAACGCAATACTAGTATTCGCTGTCTAGTAAAGTGTAACTTCAAGGTTTCTAGCATTCGCTGTCTAGGGACTGTTTCTAGCATTCGCTGTCTAGGAACCACAGAATCAAGCTTATTTACTAACTGCCAACTTCCTGTTTAGGAAAAACAACAACAAATTTCCTAATTAAGAACGACAACACTATAAGAACGACAACACTACAAAAACAACGACATCATGTCCCGTACCTAGAAAGAGGAGGACACCGACCTTGTTAACCTTTATACCGACAACTACGTAGAGGCAAACGTACCTATCGACAAAGAATTATAGGAACTATTTTAAGAGGACTTTAAGGACTTTACTACCAAACGCTTTAATAACGTAGGACAAAATACTACCGGCAAGCTACAAAGAGCACTCATGAACGGCGGAGTCTATATAGAAATAGACTACAGAGTGATAAAATTGCTAGAAGCACTTATGGCCGCCTTAGAGAGTGGCTCAGAACCTTTATAGCCACCGGCTTATGTAGTAACATTTGAACTCAGTCGAGGTAGTAACTGTAGATCCGAAACCGTTAAGAATATCGTAAAGACGTGTAGAGAAGACCCGGATAAGATTAAAGTAATAGAAAACATTCTTATTTAATAATAATAAGTAGTATAAACTAGTAGTAGTAGAAGTAGCAGTGGCAGTGGTAGAAGTGGCGGTAGAAGTAGCAGTAGAAGTAGAAATACAAACAACCCTAGACCTTAAATAACAACTCAAACAACAACAATAATAAAGACAACCCCTGATTTAGCACTTGTAGTAATCGATAGATTAGTAAAACCACCCTCACAGTATGTACAACAACTTAGTAACGTCGCTAAGTCGTATATAGAAGATATGAAATACGATGGTACAGGGAGCTTTAACGTGAAGCTCTACGAATTTATCGAAGTGTGTGTACGGTCAGGTGTACCCGAATCTAAATACCACTTAGTCTTTCTAATTATACTAAAGGGTTTAGCCCTAGGCTTTTACGCTTTAAATATCAGAGGAAAGAACTATACATATGACGAAGGTGTCGAATTAATATTAAACAGATTCGAGAGCCGAAACAAACAGCAGTACAATATGGTAGGATGGGAAGCTATAAACCTTAAGTCTATTTAAGCTAAATACCCTAACGAAAGAGAATCTAAATGCCTAGAAATCTTATTTAATAGACTAGCGACTTTACGCCACACTCTACACCCAGACTTTCGATCTAACAACTTCGTGGCTCAAAAGCTTATACAAGTATTAAGCGGACATCCAGCACTCGCAGCTATATGTAGCGATGCTCCTAAGAGACTTCCGGACTTCTAAAACAAGCTTAGCGGCAACCTAATAGCGTGGGAATCAGCAAGCAAGAATCTAGCTACATTCTAAGGCCTAGGAAACTCTCTTGTTCCATACTAGTATATAAATTAAGCTCACGAACACCAAACCTACGATCATCAAACCTACGATCATCAAGCCTACGATCATCAAGCCTACGAACATTAAGACCACGATTACGACGATTCGTAGAATAACCAGTTTTTCATCAACCGTAGATATTACAACAATAGGAACGGCAACGGTAATAACGGAAACGGTAATTCTCGAGAAAACTTTCGAGGAAACTTCAATCGATTTAGACGATTTAACTTAAGACGTAACAGATAGAACAACAACAATAACACAAACGTAAAGAGATGCTTTATCTATAAGAAAGTAGGATGTTTAGTACGATACTACAATGCCCCTAGCGATATAGAGCGGCGACGAGATATACGAAGTCGATTTAACAATCGAACAAATAACAGATATACCGATAATAAAACCTTTAACACTTTCCTACTCGAATACGAGGGAGTAGAAGGAGACGAACAAACCACTACAACCATAATCGCCTATAAACCTATATCGGAACAAATGCTACAAGACATTAAAGATAAAGATTATCAAAACGATTAGGCCTATCTTATAGATAGTACAAGTGACAGCAAAGATTTAAACCCAGGAGGAACACAATAGATGACCGAGAGTGGCGATATCTTAAACAAGGAGGCACAAGAGATTACACAACAATTATATATATCAGCGACTAGGCATAAGATCGATATCCTTTAGAACAGAGCGAATAAGGATTTCGTGCTCGATACGAGCGCCGATACGCAATATACCATTTTTAAGCGATATCTACCTAAGTTCTAGTTCGGAGTTTTAATCGATATAGGAGCCTCTAGAAACTCTATAGTCGGATACGACCAGTATACCGCATACAAAGCCTAGTTCCGCGAAGTAGCATTAATTAACACTTTAACCGAAGGACAGGTTAAGATATTAGGTGTAGGAAAAGGCTGTCTTACAAATATCGGAACCGTTACTATCGAATTACCCATCGGTGCTATCCAATTCTACGTTATATAAGCAGATTTACCATTCCTACTCTGCTTATAGGATATAGATAAACTTTAGGTATTCGTACAAACAATCGATAACATGCTTATTTAAAAGCTGCCACATAGTATTCGTTAAATTCTAATTACCCGCCGAAATGGTCACCCTTAGATAACTGTAACGAATACTCAAACTGGCTAACTAAACTTGGCTGGGTGTTCGCTGGTTGGTATGCTATGATAAGAAGAAGACTATCGGGTTGTTCACTTGGAAGTGAACTCGTTACTTGTATCAAAGATGTCAAACAAATATGATAAGATTG
>UNPR01000193.1:0-94687 GCA_900536425.1 Hymenoscyphus linearis | reverse complement strand
AATGAAAATCCTTGGATCGCTTAGCTACTCCAAGCGATCCCTATTTGCTATAAGAAACCTGGATGTGCCTGCTGAGGGTTACGCCTCCTATTATGACAAGTATCACGTGAGCACGTGATTCGTGACAATAAGTCCCGTGTAGGTACAACTAACTTAGTTAAGCCTTTAGGGAGGTAGGATTTAGTATAAAAGGTTAATATAAAAGTAATCTTATTAGCTTTCTAATCTACTACTAGATTATGTTTTAAAAGCTAGAGTTTACTGAAAATAACCTTATAAGAGGCTAATTTAGTAATATAGAATCGTTAATCCCGGTCGATATACTTACCGACTTAAAGATCTAGGACAGCGACGTAAGTAATATCTCTAGTAGACGAGGGGGTGCTATTAACAGTTCGTAATCGGCGAGGCCGGGAGAGGGAGTATAATAAGAATCCTTGTTTTTACGTAAAATTAGAATTAATAAAACATTCGACAGAAGCGCTAGAGTTAAACAAAGAGTATATAGATAAAGTTAGGTTCTTATTCTTATCTAATAACCTATATAGAATCTCTATTACATTTTTCTATCTTTCCTCTAGCGACAATAATACTAAGTTTATCTTCTTCTTCGTTTATCGTCTCTAAAGGCGACTATCGCCGAAGACTAGGCTTTTCCCTCGTTTAACTTCTTCTCTTCCTCCTTCTTCTTATCTTCCTTTACTTTTAAAGCTAGGTAGGCGGTCTTTACGTACTTATCGCTAGAACAGTAGAAGCACAAATTGTTCTTAAGCTAGAACTCTCGGCGAGCGTCGCGTTCGTCCTAGTTACGCGGAATTTGTCTCTTATTAACGAACTTCTAAGTCTAAATAGGCTTAGTAGTACTAATCCTAGTAGCGTCGATTTATATAGGGTCACCATTAGCAGCAGCAGCGGCGGGAATAGACCGAGTAGATTATAGGACTACCGTAATAGTAGTACCTCGCTTAGTGTAACCGGGTCCTAAAGCGGCTAAGCAAGTGTTATAAGCACTCTTAATCAGCTTAATTATATCGTCTAACTCGATATTCTCTAAATAACTACCTCCGCTTAAAACTTAACAGTGTACTTCGGGGTAAAGGGCGGCCTTTAAAATGTCTATTATAGTAAATCCTTCCGCCTAAGCCTCTAATACTAAACCGACCTACTTAAGTAGGAACTCGATAGTGTTACGTTATCCTTATTTCTCGTTTAAGAGTAACTTTAACGTAGTTTCTCGGCTAAACTTATTACTATAAGTAGATGTTAAATACTCGAACATCTACGAGACAGAATTTATAGGTACTTTAAAGACGGCATTAAGAGTGAGATATCTATTAAAGTATCGGCGTACGTTTCCTTCTAAGTAACCGAGTATAAACTTTATACGCTCGGGTTTAGAGGACCACTAATCAGCATTTATACTTAGCTTAATCTTAACATCTTAAATAAAGCTTCGTAGGTCGTAAGGCTTGTGTCGGTCTTTACTACTAAAAGGGAGAGGGTCTCGGTAGCGCTTCGAGGAACTACTACTACTACTAGTATAACCACCTATATTTAACTTCTAGAGGTAAAGCTAGAGAGCGGCGACGTCATTTTATAGGCTCGTAAGGGCGGCCGGGGGGCTAGTAGTAGAGAGTAGTTAATTGTTTTAGTAATTCCTAATTTAGTCTTAAAGACCTATAACCTAGTTCTAAAGATACGTAACCTAATCGGTCTAATCGATACGCGACTAAAGTTAGCTTTAAAGGCCTATAATCTAGTTCTAAAGACTTGTAATTTCGTTCTAAAGACTTATAACCTAATCGGTCTAATCGGTATACGACTAAAGTTAGCTTTAAAGGCCCGTAACTTAATCTTAGAGGTCTACGACTTAGTTAGATTAGTTAACAAATCCCTAGATCTATACTTAAAGTATACTAATCTTATTAAGGTAAAGTTAGCTCTAGATATTAAGATTCTAAGCGTCAGTTTGTAATTGTCGAAGATCAGTTTATAATTGTCGAAGGGAGGTAGTAAGGTCGGTAAACACTTAAATAAACTAATCGTTATTAAAGTTATAGAGTGTAACGAGGTCGGAATACTTAGAAGCCGAAGCTAATAGAGTACCGAACTCGTCGTAAGTTATATTCGGAGGAATAGATATAGCGAGTACGACGACTAGGTTAGGTCGAACTCGATTTAGAAGAAGGCGATTAATATATTAGGGAATTACTAGAAGCGTATAAAAGACTACTCTAGAATATAGTTAAGATTGATCGCGAGCCTTCTAAGAAAGTCCTAGAGCTAGCTAATATTTATAGTCTATAATAAAGAATCTACGCTATACCCGATTAGGCTAATTAGGGAAGCTCCATCTGAAACAACATTTAAAACAACATTCACTAAGCGAGTCAACAAACCCACACGTGACCACATTCCTTCCACAAACCTATACGTAACTACATTCAATCGATAACCTAAATCCGCACGTGACTACATTCACCTAAGCTTCGTACCCTCACAAAAGGTGAGGTAACAGGAAGTGAAGATAGTCAAAAGGGAGAAAGTGAGTTACTGAGTTACTGAGTCACTGAGGTGAATATTGGAGGGGGTGAATGTAGGAGGAAGTGAATATAGAAGTAGGTGAATAGAGTACAATGTGAGGTAAGCAAGATGTAAGTGAGGGATAGACGTAAGTTAAGCGGAAATTAACTAAGAAAATAAGCGGAATTGGCGAAGTGAGTTGGAAGGGAAGTGAGTGAGCAACAAAGTGAGTTAGTAAGACTAGTAAAAAAAATATACGTAATCAAGCGAAATTAGTAAAGCGAGTTAGTAAAGAAGTGAGGAAGGGTGAAAGTGAATATAAGATCAAGTAAGAGAGTATGAAAGTAAATATAGGGGAAGTGAATAGTCTACTAAGTGAATAATCTAGTAAGTGAAAAAGCTAGTAAGTGAAAAAGCTAGTAAGTGAGTAAGTGAGAAAGTGAAGGGTACGAAGTGAAAGGTAAAAGTAAGGGGTTAAGGAAGTGAATTAAGAGGGAAGTGAGGAAGTGAGGAAGTGAACATAGGAAGAAGTATAGAAGGAAGAAGTGAATATAGGAGTAAGTGGATAAAGAAAGAAGAAGAAGTGAAAATACATAAAAGTAAACATAGGAGAAAGTGATTAAGGGTGTAAGTAAGTAAGTGAGTATATGGCGAGTGAGTATATAATGAAGTGCGTTAAGAGGGAAGTGAATATAGAAACAAGTGAGTTAAGGGAGAAGTGAGTTATAGAAGAAGTGACTTGTTGAAAAGGTGAGTTAATAAAAAAGGGAGTATATAGGGAAGTGCATTAACAAGAAAGTGACTTAGAAAGTGGGTAGCTAAGGGAAGTGAGTAAGTGATTAGGTGAGACACTAGGGAAGTAAATATATAAGGGGAAGGTGAACATAAAACGAAGTGAGTTAAGAGGGATGTGAATATAGAAGGAAGTGAGTAGTAATGTGATTAGTAGGAGAATTTCTAAGTGATTAGGGGAGTAAGTGATTTTAAGAGGATGTTCGCTCAAGTGGGTCACGTTCGCTCTGATTACTCTATAAAGTACTCGAAAAACGTTACTACCTTTTTATAGTCTTTATAGTAAAATTAGCCTACTATTACTCTATATTTTACCCTACTAATCTCTCTTAAAACCTTCTATTTCTCTACTAAGATCTAAACTTCGAACCTAAATCTCTATTTAGGCTGATTTAGAGGGTTTTTATATCAGATTTAATTTGCCTAAATTTAGACTATATTATCCAACTCTGCAGGCTAATCCCACTCTTCACGCACAAATACAAATCTGTAAATAAGCCAACTAACGACAACAAGAACAAAACGTCTTTGATGGTCTAGTGGTCATGATTTCCGCTTGTTAAATTCCCTTATTAGGAATTTTACAAGTAGGTCTCTGAGATCTAGTATGATGGTCTTCTAATACACCTACACCCTCAACCACGATGCCCCCGAAAAAGAATGGGTTGTAAGTCGTCACAGAGGTACACCCCATTCTTTTTCGGGGGCAGCGTGGTTGAGTGTACGGATGTATTAGTAACCGATTTATTCGATGGCCAGCCATAATCGAAACTTAAGGAAGGGTCACTTCTTCCAAGGTTAGATTAACATCCTTAATTTCGATGACTTAAAGTTTAACGTCTTTATTTTATTTATCTAAATTATTTTAATTATCAACGAAAATTCCAGGTCTAGTAGGAAGTAAAGATAAAAAAAAGTGATTAATAAAGTAAGTGAGTAAGGCAAGGAACTAAGTCATTAGACGTCTTCTACAACTTTTTAGAGCCCTTTCTCACCCTAGAAAAGTAGTAATACAGGTGTAGGGTAAAATCGATCAAAAGTTAAGTGTTTCACTCGTTATAGTTAAGGGGGGGTAGGGGAGCCCTAGCTTAGTGCTATTTTTAGTGGGCTAGGACGGGTGGAAGTGGGTTGTGATTGTGGCTGACTAAGTACTTACAGTAAGTCGAGTCTCGAAAATCTAGCGTGAGAGTCTCTTTTTTCACCTTCCCTTACGCAAGGGGAGGGTTAGTTTCGCGACCGAGAAAAGCCTTAATTTAAGGCCGCCATTTAGAGATAAAAGCGGGTTCGCAAGGGGGGTATAGGGGGGGCCTAAGCCTGTTACTTGGTAAATCTGGTAGAGTAACCAGCCGTTGAAAGTCTTAATGTTTTCATCGATTTTCACTCATCTTCGGGTGGTTTTTAGACCTATAAAAGGTTACAGATGACGCTTATTTAAGAAGTAAGTAAATATAGGGGAGTAAGTAAATTAAGGACTAACTAACTAATCTTATAAATCAAAAAGTATTGAGGGTAAAGCTATGGTTCGTAACTACCACTACCTAAGCTTCCTATAGATAAGCGAGAAAGCTAGGCTCTGGTAAGGGTAAGGGTAAGAGTAAGTCTTTTGTTGGGCTGGCTTAGCGATGTAGATATAGGTCCTTGGAGATGGAAGAATATATGTGTTATTATGAATATATTTATATGTATATGTTTATGTTTTGTAGGTTAAGTATGTGTGTATATATGTATTTTTCCTTTCTTTCCCGTTGCCTTCCCTCCCATTTTTGTTCCTGTTTCTATTTCCCGAGCTACCAGTACCCAAAGTATATACATTAAATTAAACAAAAAAAACCGAAAAGACATTATCTCATACTATCCATCCCTCCATCCCCCTCCTATTTCCCATAAATCCCCAAAACTTCCGTCGTGTTTCCCTTATCTGCACACATCTCCCCATACTTCCCCACCAAATCACCCCGTCCCTTCAAAAAACTGCTCATATCTTTACAACTCTCCCCCGGTCCATCCGAGCAGCCATCAAGACTTTGTGGAGCATCATTGACTAAGACGCGGTAGTACGTGCCCGCGTCGAAGCCGAAACTCTCGCACTCCATCTTTTCAATCGCAACGTTTGTTAGGAATTGAAGGATATTACTACTTTTCCACGCGCGTCTGTGGTTTATTCTATCTTCTGGCATGGTAAGATTGATATTTGAACCGCTGGTAGAGCCAGAGAAAGCCGAGTTATTGAATAGACCTAGGGCTACCATGACGGTTGGCGGTAATTCTCTATGTGTAAAAGAGATGTAGAGATCTTGTTCTTTACTACTATTCCCATTTGAAGAAGAAGAAGAGGATAAAGTGTTAAAAGTAGCATTCACCCAAGGGAATCCAATTGCACCCGATGCAGGATTTCCATACCCGGTGTTATAATGGTATTGAATATCATTCGCGTACTCGAAACCCAGCCATTCATTTGGTGTTAACAGATCGAGGGAACAGAAGGGAGAGGAACCACGGATTACGGTTTCATAACCGCAGAGGAGGGAGAGGGCGTAGATGTCTTTTGTTGTGAAGTTGAATGCCGGGGCGTGGTGGTTTAGACGTGCGGTTATGGGTTTGGTGTAGAGTTTTTGGAAGGCCTGTTGAGATTTTTGTTAGTAAATGATTTGGGAAAAGGGGGATGGGAAAGGGGACATACAGAGGATTGTTCGCTTCCTGCGCTAGAACTGTATGCGTTACACCCTTTATATGGTGTCAAACTATCAGCACCCATCTCCTCCTCCTCGCTTATCTCAATAACCTGCACAGAACTCGCATCATCCGCCAAGCCCTGACTCAACGCCTTCGCACTCTTCACCGTCCTCTCCGCCGTACTCGTCCAAATCCTCTTCGGAGTCGCCAATCCCTGATATCTCTGCGCAATATCAACTCCCAATCTCGTAGCCTCCAACTTTCCACTTCGGGTAAGCATCTCTTGTTCCGCATCTGTAATGGGATTTTTCCATGTTGAGAGAAATGATAAAGTCGGGATTTTACTCCAGTCTACGGATGTGTTGGATAGTTTTTCTATGAATGGCTCGATGTAGGATTCGTAGTCGAAGTCGTTTGCAAATATTGCTGCGTGACGGACGAGGTAGGCTGCTCGGGTGACATTGCAACCTTGGGGTGGAGCCGGGTCTAAAGGGGGATCGAGCGGATCGAAGGGGGGTGCTACACCGGCGAGATGTTGGAGGGGGTCAAAGGTGTAGTCGTGGGGTGTGTGGGCGATGACTGTTGAGGTGATGAGGGAGAGTGAGAGGATGGGGAGTGAGGAGTGCATTTTCTTTTGTTGATATTAGGACGAATTAATTAATGAATTATGTCCAATTGAATGGAATTGTCGAGTAACAACAATAACAGACTCGTCGAGAGGTGGATGAGAAAAAAAAAGAAAGAGAGAGGAAGGGAAGAAGTAATCAAATGGTTGTTTACTTATGTCTACTAACGGGATCACCGTACGCGAGTACAAATGACGATGGCAGGTAAGTTTTAAGACTAGTTACCAAGTCTAAGCCAAACGGGATCCAAGTACTTGGACACAAGTTGCCATCGTCACTGTTCCCTAGCCTCTGGACTCTCTCACCAACCAAAGAAAATCAAGCAAGGCATTTCCGTCCCCATCCTCTTCATCAACATTGGATGCTGGAACATCTCCCGCCTCCCCCACAAATAACCCCGTTCCTGACGTCTGCCAAGTCTATACACGTGACCGATCGTCAGGAACCGCACCTTGATGACCGCGGGAGTGTCCCCCTGTCCCTCTTCTTACTTTGTGGGGTTAAAGTTTCTAGGTTTCTTGTTTTCTTCTTATTTTTTTGCGAGATCGTGGAGTTTTCGGACTTGTCTTTTTATTTCTTCTTTCTTATGGATGAGACAATTTGGGTGTGAGTTGAGAGGTTAGGAGTTGTGTTGTGTTGTTTTGTGCTCGGATACTGTTAGTTTATTGATTTAAGCTGTACTCGAGTAGCTCAATTCAGCTCTCAGGTACCGACAGCTACAAAGACACTACTTAACCAGCCCAACCAGCCCCCAAACCTAAGTTTCCTAAGCAACCACAAGGGCAACGAGCCTACTAAGACACCCATCGACACACGTGTTCAATCTCAAGAACATCATTTGATAAACTTATGATTCAGCCCTCTTCTTAAACCCCGAACGGAGAATAAAAAATTGCATTTGGAAATACCGGTGTCTTGATTGGAAGGCGTGGCAAGTCACTCGAGTAGGTTAAGCAAATAGGCGAGTTAAACCGGCGATTTGCGATCTCCAAGTCGGTCATGCACGTAAGAAGTCTGGAGGAAAAGAAGGAAAATAGGAAGATTAATGTCTTACTATATTTCCTTGTACTCGAGTATAGTGAGTGATTTACTGGTACTGGTAGAGAACGGGAGTGAAACCTTGGTGACCATGAAAACATTGAAAAGGTTAGGTATATAACTCGGTATATCGCCCGCGATAAAGCTACGCGTCATCACGAATAACCATACCTTCCTTCTTATATCCCACAAAATCTAATATCAAACAAAGTACAAGTACCCATCAATCAATCATTCCTCCCTTCTTCTATTCCTCAAGAACAGCTAGCCCAGTCTCATAGTTATATCCTGCCCCGCCCCCCCTTCTTCACCCATTTCATTTTCCCCTTTTACCCTTTAAACTCTAAATTATAAACTCTTGTACCCCATTACTAGATTATCATCACTATCCAGCAGACAAAACAAACAACCAGAAGTGTTAGAATTCTAGAAATCACCGGTACTGTACAGCTAGACTAGTATACACGTGCTGACACGGTAGACATATATATCATACCCTCCTTACAAAACTCGAGCTATCCTAACCAAACCAGCGTGTATGCTGTATCTTTTATTTCGACTCTCAAGGGTCTAACTTTCGTGACTTAGGTCGGGTTAGGTTGAGCTAAGTTAAGTTAAACTCAAACTCTCGCGAATGAATACCCCAACCCAAACTCTGTGTTCCCGCGTTACAGTATGTTAATGTACGGATACAAAAGCTTGTTTATTAAACTTCTTCGTTTCCTGTATATACGGGTATACGGGTATACGACGGGTATAACCTTAACTTTACATCTATCATCTAGCGATATCAATCTTGTAATATAAGACAACTGCCTTCTATACGTACGGGACTACATACCAAGAAAAACAATGACACCTAAGTACCTACCTACCTCTTACTACCAGGATACTATCCGATAGCGCTACCTAGCAACAGCGCCACTGCACTGTGGAAGGATAAGAGAGGAGAGACGCAAAAACAATAACGAAGGGAAGAGAGACAAAATATATATGTGGAGGAAATCTTCGTATTCAAAATCTCTCTTTAGATTTTATCTACCATGTCTACCACATCTATTTAGATACCGGTCCCTCTCTCTATTATCTCTCTATATCTAACAACAAAGTATGTATATGTATAATCGAAATAAACACTACACTCTCTCGCATCTATCTATCTATCTATCTACTCGTTCAAACCATCTAGCATTCATTTCCCACGCAACCGAACGAAATCAAAGGTCGTCCAATATATCGAGAATGGAATTGCGACCAGAACCAGAACCAGAACCATCTGTCTATCCTAACCCGTGCCGTCTATACAAAATTCGATATCCGGAAGTATGCAAGTACTGTACTTGGGATCCAAAAACAAGAGCCTCCCACTCTACTCTCATGCAACGTCTCCATTCGAATCTGTGTGTTGAGGATCCGGGTTTATAGAGTGTTTCGTTCTTAGTTGCTCTTCTTCGCATTTCCATTGCTACTCCCATTCATATTCTTCCCCTTCTTCCCCTCCAATTCATCAAGCTTAGCGAAAGCTTTGGCGATCGTTCGGACGCTGCTAACGAGTAACACTATTCATTTCACCATTAGCACATTTCTCCCCATCTTCTCCTCATCTCCCTCCCCAGCCCCATTTTCCCCTCTCCCCTCTCCCCAATCCCCCTTCCCCAACCACCCCACCACCATATCCCCACCACACACACATCCAAAAAATAAAAAAAAGAAGAGGTACTCACACCCAGGAAAAACCATCCAAATAAAATTCATAAAAAAATAGTATCCCCAAAAATACAAAAACTCGGGTCGGGAATACGTAATCGCCTTATAATAATGATCAAACATGCTGGTGGCATAATAGAGGATCAGACCGTAGATCTGACCGACGCAGACGATGATTTGGAGGGGGTGTCGGAGTGGGTGGGAGGTGGTTATGAATGCGGCTACGAAGAAGCAGCAGGGTCCCCATGTGAACTATTTTAAGGAAGAAAGAGAGGAGGTTAGTTTGTATGGTTTGGGGGAGAGGGAGAAGAGGAGAATTGGGGATGGGGGATGGGGGACGGGGGATGGGATTGATTGGGATATGAGGGGGAAAATACGAACAGCAGTAACAGTCTCCATACAAAGCACAAAAGGATCACTAGTAAGATACCTCGAATCACTAAGCGCATATTCCTTCCAAAGCTGCCCAAAAAGATCCTGCGCCGGTCCCATTCGGGTATGATTTATCGAGAAATACCCCTCGAAAAATAAATGTATACATCCCGATAGCACAAACCACCAAATTGCAGCTTTTTCCCGACCAGGGAGGGAAGGATGTAAGTAGTTTACAGTAACGAGGGTGAGTGTTAGAACTGCGGCGCAGATGGCGGAGAATAACAAGAGGAGGACTTGCATCGACCATTCGTTTGCGAGGTAGTTGGGGATTCCTACTCGCAGGGGGTAGTAGAGGTGGTCGTGTATTAGGATTGAGGGGACGGTTGAGTTGAGCGTCGCCATTTTGATGGTTGTGGGTGAGTGTATTGGGTTTTGGATGGGGTGAGGGGGGTAATTGTATATATGAGACCCTTGGGATGGCGGTAGGGGAGGAGATGAGGTGTACGTGGGTAAAGATAAGGATACCAACCACCGTCAGAGAACCGCGGTGTATAGAGGGTAATTGACCTTCCCGTCGAGCTTTAGAAAACCCGAAGATTAAAGAAAAGAAAATACTTCTAGGAAAGTATTCTCTAGATACTGTATGAAGGAAAAGGGAGGAGGAGGAGAGAAGCAATCAAAGGCAACAAAATAGAAAGGAGAACGCAACAACAACACGATCCATATTTTTCAATGGATTCTGGAAGCAACCCGACCCAAGCTAAAAGAATTGGCAGACAAGGGGGACGACACATCAATCATCTGTTACTCGCTGATTCTCGCTCCATACTTCCTCATCGGACCATCCAATTCCACTTTCTGGCGGGATTGGAATTGGCCATCCTGGATTCGTGGCGGGGGAACATCATTCGAGTTCCCCTTCCCGCTGCCACTGCCACTGCCACTGCCAACTGGAGCTAGAAGCTCCCACTGGGAAGAGTTCTAGATGTGGAAGTGAACAAAGTGTGGCTGGGTGCCTCCAAACCAAGGAATTGGTGGAAGAAAAAAAAAACCAATAAAAAAAATACCTTGGGGATGACGGGTGGGATGATAGGTCTACATCATCCTGCAGCCACGCCACAGACCCTGAAAAAACACTTTGGAAAACCCCCTGTAGTCACCGTAGCTTGGGTCGTCTTGACTCTTGACTCTTCAGGGGTCAGGTTGCATGGCCGGGTTGCGTGTCAATTGTGGCTCGGGTTTGAATACCATACCTTACTACCTTTGGTTCAATAGCCGAACAAGCGACAGCGCAGTAGAAGAATGAACCGCCGATTATAGTTTTATAGTTTTATAGTTTTATAGTTTTATAGCTCCCACGGGAAGGGTTTTGATTGAGTTTGCTAAGAATTCTTAGCTACTTGAGCCGCATCGTATACCAACATCAACAACAGTCGTATACGTATCAAGAAGCACCTATACGCCTTCTCCTGGTCATCTTTCCAATTGTATTAACCCCTTTCCTCAGTAATATGCTGACACAGTGACACTATCGACGCGGCCATTCCACGCGGTCCTTTTCTTGATCATTGTCCTAATCCGGTATTCACAACGTGTGTGGGAATATCAAGTTTGTTCTGTTTTCCAATCCCACCAATGAATCCAATGAGGATCCGGTACGTAGCGTAGCGTAGCGTAGTACTCGAGTACTTGTAAGTGGGGCCATGTTCTCAACAACTCCACAGAAGTTCAAGACACCATCTGGCGAACAATGCGTCTCCGCAACAAAAGCGGTGTGGCCTGGACGACAGAGGTGCAGTAGAGCCTTGGTATTTGATTTGGGAACGTTAAGAAGAAAGTCCCTCTTTCAAGTCCATGAATCTCCAACTTCAATTCCCCTCCTAAAGTGAAAGGTATCGTCAATTTCCTCACTGCCACTGCCGCTGCCACTGCTCATCCTGGTGAAGCTATCTTCGTCCGCTAAAGCTTCCATCTTCATTTTGCTGGATTTCTTCTCCGTCAGTGACCCCAAATTAAATGGGGATTCCATGCGCTGTCCGTAAATACTAACACCTTGTCCGTCGGAATCCTGCCATGGGATATCTCCATCACCCTCTTCGGAGAAAGATGCGAGGAGACAGTCTTGGGTATCACTGAACAACATTGCCGCACCCGAACAATCGCTATTAAGCCATTTCGCAACGGTTTTACCAATAACTTTGCCACCAGGTACCTGTTGTGCGAAGTTGATTATTCGAGGTTTCTCCCAAGAAGGTTCCCATAGATGCGCAATACCGCGACTCTCTTCACACCGAATCATGATCAGCTCATTAATAGTGGGGTGCCAGGTAATTTTGGCGACAGGCGCATGGAATATCATGACTGCTCTAAGGAGTCTGGTTTTGATATCCCAAATCCATAAAGTCGTGGGCATGCTTTCTGTTCTCGTTGCTAGAAGTGTTCCTGAATTATCGAATGTCATCATATTTGTGCCAGTCTTTGTCTCTGAATTATTTATTGATGCTGTTGGGGTAGAAGTTGGTGGACATATTGTACCATACTGTACGGCTGGAACGAATTCTCGTTGAAATCGCCCTTGCAGGGACGGAAGTATTTGTTCTTGCCAAACCTACAAACATTAGCCAGATTCTTCTTTGCCAGGGGTAAAACTTACCTGAAGAGTATCGGTTGGAGTGACACTTGCAGTATGTTGCACATTCAAGGATTCAGTGAAAGAAGGTGTTGAGAGGATCGTTACCCTTTTGCTTTGATCGCCGATTGCTAAAACACCTCCATTGTGATTCCAATCAAACATCTTGATACCAGGTCCCAGCTCAATATCCGTGTCCAGAATCGAGAAAGGACGAGGTCCATTCCAAGTCTTGAACAAATGTCCATCTGCGGTATAAACGAAGAATTTATGCCCATGCGCCGCAGATTCCAAAACGACAAGCCATCTCCCATCAGCACTCCAGACAAGTCCCTGCGAGTCAATGGTATCCGGATTCCATGACCTTGTAACCGCGTGTGTTCCTTGCGCATGAATGCTGATAATATCTTTCCCTCCACCTCTTGACAGAAGCGTCAAGTTATTTGTTCCTGGTCGATATGCGAATCCTTTGCTCGCATTGACGGAATGATATAGTTTGGGTGAGGCGATATCGACTGATTTTGAAGTGATTAGATTGACAATGGACAACTTAAGTCCAAAGTCTGTGAAGACGCATATTTCATCCTCAGTGGCTCCGAAAGCGACACATGTGACCTTAATTGCAGCAGATGTGGGATTCGTAATGTTCGCGGAGAAGTGGGGATTCGTCGCTGAGTATACTCGTATGTTATTTGGGGATGCTACCAGCACTCGTGTCGACGATTGGGACCATAGAAACCATGATATAGAAGATGCGATCTCAGATGGAAGTGTCACGACACGTGCGATATCGAGTGAGCGGGTGGTTCGGATGGTGAGTTTGGAGGGGACAATGGTTGCGATGAATGCGCCGTCTGGGCTGGGAAGGCATTGGGTAGATGCTAGAAAAGAAATAGTGTCAGCCGCAATGAAACATATGAAATAGACTAGTATGCTCACACTTGAATGTCCTCGAGTACCGCATTTTGATTGAGTTGGTCCGAAACAATGGTGTTGATTCCCAATCAGCTCGGGCTTTGTTTACTTTGGTATCCAGGCTTGCCAGGTACTCAAGTACTGGTAGGAAGCTTAAATCGGTCACAGCCGATGAAACTCCGGCCGAGTATCAACCGAGTTATCCCCCACTTTCCGATCTCATTCATCCCACCAGACCCAAGATCAAAGACACAACTTTCGTCATACCTACCTTAAAGAGATTTGCATCTGCAATCCACCTGCACGATTTGTTATTCACACGGTACTATTAGCGTTGGATCGCCACAAGAATCCAGGTCACGTTCGTCCTTTTCAGCATGGGGCAGTTGAAGAAATCTAATCGTTTATTATCTTTCTCCTCTGCTGTCGATGTCTCCATTTTCCAAGATGTCTCTTCTCCGGCGTTCCGGTTCTTTAATACAATACAGCAAGCATAATTCTTTCGTTCGTTCGTCCTATCGATGCCTTACTTCTGCGTCTGCTAGCCCAGCAATAGCGACAGTTCCGGCTATAGAACCGTATCCCCCTCATAGTTTACCACCGGAGAAACCGCTTTCAACTCGTCGCGAAGCAATCAAGAATGCCAGACCATTCTCTGATTTCCTCACCGATACCTATAATCGCGAACACAATTACCTTCGAATCTCTTTGACGGAAAAGTGTAATCTGCGATGTCTGTATTGTATGCCGGAAGAAGGTGTTCCTCAATCGCCACCTCAAGAACTTCTCACCACCCCCGAAATATACCTCCTGTCATCAGTGTTTGTTTCCGAGGGCGTCACGAAGATTCGATTGACTGGCGGTGAACCTACCGTACGACGAGATATTCTCCCATTGATGCACCAAATTGGATCACTGCGTACGCAAGGCCTACGAGAACTCTGCATAACAACCAATGGCATATCTTTACATCGAAAGCTGGACAGTATGGCAGAGGCTGGGCTGACTGGTGTAAACCTCAGTTTGGACACACTAGACCCATGGCAATTTCAAATCATGACGAGGAGGAAAGGGTTCGAAGCTGTGATGAAAAGCATCGAGAGAATTCTGGAAATGAATCGACTCGGTGCTGGAATCAAGCTCAAGATCAACTGCGTGGTTATGCGAGGAATGAATGAGCGTGAGATAATCCCATTCGTGGAATTAGGAAGGGAACAAGATATCGAAGTCCGATTTATTGAATATATGCCCTTTGATGGGAACAAATGGAGCAAGGGAAAGATGTTACCTTTTCAGGAGATGCTGGATATTATTCGAGTCAAATACCCGTCTTTGCGGAAAGTACAAGACCACAAGAATGATACCAGCAAGACCTATGAAATTCCGGGCTTTGTTGGAAGAATGGGTTTCATTACAAGCATGACGCACAATTTCTGCGGATCTTGTAATAGACTGCGTATCACCAGTGATGGAAATCTTAAAGTGTGTTTATTTGGCAACGCTGAAGTTTCTCTTCGGGATATCATTCGTAAGTCAAATGATGGAAATCCCATCGATGAAGAAGCTTATGAAGCGATGAAACAAATCGAGATGAACAGAAGGCAAGGCCTGAGCTCAGAGGACCCTCTTGGCCGATCAGCAAACGAGAAAGAATTGCTCGATGTTATTGGTCTAGCTGTCAGTCGCAAGAAAGAGAAGCATGCTGGGATGGGAGAGTTGGAAAACATGAAGAATAGACCAATGATTTTAATAGGTGGGTAGGACTTTTCTTTCTCATTTCACTCAGGTGAAGTATTTTTACCATTTTGTCGGATACCCAAATGTATGTATGCATTAGATAGCAATTTGAAGACATGTAAGCGATGTGTTCGTAATTCTCTTTACTACTTCTTTACTAATTGAATGTAGACGAGAGGAAACTTCGAAAGCCCATCAAAACGCCTCTAGTATCTTCTTCATTGCGACCATGGAGTAAAGTTCCAACTCACATCCTTCCCCCTCTCGCAACCTTCAATAGCGCTCGTCTATACTCTACCAAAACCTCATCCTCACCCTCACCATCCAACACTACTGAACCACAATCCGATAATAATATTACACCATCAAACCCAACACTCACCCACCTAACTCCTCAAGGAAATGTACACATGGTATCCATCTCCTCCAAAACCCCGACAGTTCGCAAAGCCATCGCCAAATGCACAATCCACTTTTCCAACCCAACAGCCATCCAATTAATCCGCTCAAACGGCGTAAAAAAAGGGGATGTCCTTGCCGTCTCCAGAATTGCGGGAATCATGGCCGCAAAGAAGACGGGCGAATTAATCCCCCTCTGTCATCCTATCGCTATCACAGGTGTGGATATCGAACTTGACGTCTCTGGTGGCGAAGATATCGAAGCGAGAGAAGAAGTCGTCAGTGCATCATGGCAGGGTACGGGACAAGGCGATGCTTATCCGTGGCATCATCGTCAAGATCGGGATATTGGACAAGATTTTGGATATGTGGAGGTTACTACTACGGTTTCTTGTGAGGGGAAGACGGGAGTGGAGATGGAAGCGCTTACTGCGGCGGGGGTGGCGGCTTTGACGGTTTATGATATGTGTAAGGCTGTGGATAAGGGGATGAGGATTGGGAATTTGAGGGTTGTTAGGAAGGAGGGAGGGAAGAGTGGGTTGTGGGTTGAGGGGAGGAAGGAGGTAGAGGGGAAGGAGTGAGAGGTGATGGGTATGGAGTATGTGTCGTTTAGCGAATTGGTTTGATGGTACAGATGGTACCGATTTTAAGGGGGCACAAGTTTAAGCGTGGAGACGAAATGCAAGCGCATTTCCACGCAGCATTTAGACCTTGGGCACTTTGTGGTATAATCGTATCTAGGTACTCGAGTAGCCACTGTGAATGACAACAGGAAATTTTGACAAAAAGGGAAGGTGTCACTAACATGGTCCATTGGTCCTTGGCCATGTGTATGTCCCATGGTTGTCAATTAACATGCATGTGTTTACTTATTTGTTTACTTACTCTTACCCGACCCCCAGTTCTACCATTTACAGCGGCAAGAGCGATGGTCTATACCTTTCGGCTCCTTCTTAAATCCAGACCCATGAGGTCCCTCTCCATCATATGATAGATACGATACAGATTTCCATATTGATCAACAACACTCCTATGCATCCCTACAAAAGCACATGCGCACCATCCGCGCATTTCCATTCCTTCACTCAAATCATTAACTTCCTATCAATCTCAAGACCTTCACCTCCCACATCAATCCGCAATATCAACACCTTACTACAACCACAGTCATCCCCACGATCATCCATCCAAACCCCCCTCAAATTATGCCCACTCCACTCAACCCACGCAAACTCAGCAAATTCTCACCCTTCACACCCAAAAAATCCACCCCAAAAGGCTACCAAGAAATCCACGTCCTCCTCCTCTCCTGGCTCGCAGACGATATTGGCGTCTCGGCACAACTAGATCTCCTAGCGAGAGTATTCAGTTCCGTGTATAACGCTACTTCGATTGCTAGTTGTCTTATTCCCTCGACGGAGAGTGAGGAGTTTGTTAGGGGTGTTGTGACGGGGTTTTTGGAACGATGGGATGGGGGGTGTGTTGGTGGTGGAGGTGGTGAGGTTTGTTTGAACCCGGGTGGGGAGGATAGAGATGGTGATAAAGATGGGGATGAGGGGAGAGGGAAATTGAGGAAGAAGAGACCAGACAAGATGGGGAGTGAGGGGAAGATGAAGAGTGGGAAGGGGGTTGATACGAAGAGGCTTCTTTTGATATATTACTCTGGACATGGGGAAGTGTCTAAGAAGGAAGGAGGGGGGTTAGATTGGTGCGCTTACAAGTATATCTCTCCCTCTTCCTCTACCAAGATAAAAATGAAAGGAAAGCAATCTAACATACAAACCCAGGAAACAACCAACAGATAAAGAAGACCCGCCATCCCTCCCTTGGACACCGATACAAAAACAACTCGAATTCACACACTCAGACACCCTCCTAATCCTAGACGCCTGCTCCTCCGCATCCTCCCTCTCTTTCTCCCCCTCCGCATCAAGTTCCCAAGTCAAAAATCAACAACCCCAATCTCCACACCACCCCTCCCAACGCAGTACCTTCACCCTTCTCACCTCCTGTTGCTTTTCTACACAAGCCCCTGGAATGGGTCCAGACTCATTCTTCAATTTCTTCGTCCAAGAACTTTGTTCTCTCCCCCTGGTTAAAAAGAGTATGCGAGAAGGCGGCTTTGAAATCGAGGAGCTACATCGAAGATTGGTTACTAGGGCTGGAAGAGGGGGTGAGGGAGCGAGATGTCCGGTTCTTGTTAGGATTTCTAGTTTTTTTGGGGAGGGTGTGAATGGGGATGGGAGTGGAAGTGGGAGGGGAATTGTACTTGGACGGCTGGAGGATGAGAGGGTGGGGAGGGAGAAGAACGAGGGGGTTGGGTGTTATCTGGGGGCTGCGAGGGAGATTTTGGGGGTTTTGGAGGAGAGGTTTTCGAAGGGTGATGGGGATTGTGGTGGAGTCGACGGTGAGGGTCAGGGAGGTTGTTCTGGTCCACGTGAGCAAGACGGGAAGGAAAGTGAGAGAGAGGGATGTGAGGGTAGGAAGAGGGATAGCGTTGATTGTTGTGGGGTGAAAAATTGCCAGGTTGTTAATTGTGAGAGTGAAGGGGAGAGTCGAAGGGTCTCGGCGGTGGGAGAGGGGGTTGTTAGATTGGATAGGAGTGAGCGGGAGTCGGAGGATACGCTGAGACCTTTGGTGAGGTGTTAGGGTCACGGCTGTTGATTAGGTTTACCTTGAGGTAGTTATTGAAGTTTCGGAAAATTGGTATGAAGATTTTTATTTCTGTTTTCCATTATTTCGACGATCTACTATGAGAGGCCAAGGAACTGTGGCTTAAGATTAGGGTGCACTCCTCGCTTGACTTCTAAGCAATTCCTGGCATGATAGGTCTAAGGTGTTGACAATAAAAACAGACCCGCTGCTCGCTTAACCAGTGCAAAATTGATGGACAGTTCAAGAAAATAAATACAGAGAAAAATATCTCAAAACTCGCTTAACTATATACAACCCCCACATCTCCCTCACATCTCCATCTCCAGCTCCAGCCATAAGAATTAAACTTCCTCACCCCCACAACCTCACAACCTACTTCTCACACCCAATCTTCGTCCCAGACACAACAATATCATCAAACCAAAACGTATTAACATCCCCCCCATAACTCTCCCACCCAAAATTGACCGCAGTAATCTTGGGCGTCGTCTTACTCCTCTGCCACTGCGCCGCATTCGCATTCGCCACCCCCGGTTTACTAGTCAATCCCGCAATGGCCGTTCCATCGACGAAGGTTTCTATCGTCCCGTCGGTGCCGATGTGGTATTCTAGACAGGTCCAGGTATTTGCCACTAGGGCTTTTGAGGCGGAGATTCCGACGGGTGATAAGTCTGGCAGGGTCGCATCGTCGGATTCTCGGTTGTACATTAGGATCTTGGATTGGCCGCCTATGCGGAGGTGTTTTTTGGGGCCTTGGGAGGTGTCGGGCATGGTTATGAAGGAGATGTGGGAGTCGGTTAGGGGTTTGGCTGCTTTTCTGTTTGGGTCATATATGTTAGTTGAAAGTTTCCTTGTCTTTCTTTTCTTGTTGTGAAATGCAATGTGATATTTGAGATGACGGATATTACGGTTTTGAATGGGATGGGGGATGGGGGATACACGAATGTAATGTAATGACTTACAACCACGTCCTCACAAACACATCACCAGTAGGTAACTTCGACGTCCCGAAGAATTTATGTCCGCAATAACCCCCTGCACCATCGACACGTAATGAGTTCTTCCCGCTGTGTGCGGTGCTCGTGTCGAGTGTTACTTTTCCGCCTTGGTCGCAGTCTACTGCGTAGATGGGCCAGGCTTTCTCATCCCATCCGTTTTCGAAATCTTCTGAGACTTGGGCGAGGGAGAGGAGGGGGAGTGTGAGAGCGAGGAGAAGGGTTGAGGTGTACATGTTTGTGACTTGTATGTTGGTATCTGAATATGATCGTCGGTGTCGCTGTTTGGAAAAGAAGATTACGGGGAAGAGGTTTGAAGTGGCGAGGACAGTACTGCTATATAATGCGATTTCTATTTCACCGTACCCGTAGCCTAAGTTTGTCAAACGACCTGATATGAAGAGGTTTCATCCATATATCCCTGGTAATTGTAAATGGTCCTTTGCCTATATAAAGCACTATGGAAAAATCTCATATGCGTGGTGCTTGCCGAAGGTACAGTAATGTCCCGTCGGGTGTGCAACATAAAGCCGCGTGCCTAAATTCAGGGGCTTCAGATGAAATTACTACCGTTACTACTGGTATGAGGCTACCTACCAGTAAGTAAACTTGTCACAGATTTGGAAGCTCCATCCTGGACTTTTGATGCCCTTTTTTTTCTATCGAGTCTCGACGGAATGTTCCAAGCGGGGGTCTAGTTTAGGGAGGGGTTCCTTGGTTGAGGGGAAACGTGATTTTCACGTGATATATGTCATGGACTTGAATATGGATACTATGAGGATAAGGAGGAGAGGGGAAAAGAGATTTGTGGGTAGTGTATATGAGTAGCAGAATTTGCGGTGGAAAGAAAAAAGATGTCTGTGAGAGTTGGATTATATTTGTATGTACAGTAATTCAGTCAACTCGCTTAATTTGACACTGCCTGAGTTTGTTGAACTCATCTCAAATTCATCTAAAATGAATTTTACTCACTCTATCTTTCATATTTATCTAGAATTCTGTGTGAGATTCACAGAGGTGAGATTATTCGAGCGATGTTTCTTAAATCCCGAGACTCGCCCTCGCCTCGCTTTTCAATGAAAGTTCCACTGGAACGTGTTCCAGATGCCGTCTGAAGTCCAGGTCGTCTCAACGCATAGCTGGAAACTTGGACTCGGTTAAGGCGCGCTACGCGTTCGGGCCGTTGACACATGTTTACCTATGCAAGAGAAGTGAGTAACTCTTTCTATGAAAACAATACATTTATCATTTAGCGAATAGTTTTCTCTCATCTATCGTAAGATTACGTCCTCGATATTCATCGTCTTATTTTCCTTTCAGCACAAACAACCCCTCTTCCCAACCATACCATCTCCCCATTCTCATCCCAATAGCTCTCATCATAATACGATCAATCTTCCCCCCAGGATGTGGCTTATAAAAATTAATTCGACCACTCCAACCACGTTCATTTTCTTCTGGTAAAAAGACAACTTCAGATCCCGTAGTCTGTCGCGATTTAAATCCCACATCCGACATTGCCATAACGAAATCATCCCAACTAATAACTTTCGAAGCTGCCTCTGCAGTACTTGAGAACATAGTATTCAAGATTCGTAGAGTTGGTGCTTTGACAGGGATAGTGTTGACTGTCGTGGTTTCTTTGACTTTATCTGTCGCGATGGATAATTTCTCGATATTGGGAGGCTGCTCGGGGGTTTTCTGAGGCTTTGATTTCTTTGATTTTGCAGTGGGCTTTGATGAGGTGGGTGTGGTACTTTGTGTTGAGCCCCGTTCGATTTGGGCTGGCTCCAGGTGACTTGGAGGATGGTGAGAAGGTCGTTGTATGCGATCGATAATCTTTTGTCGCTCCACCGCGATTTGATCTTGATAACTTGGTTCGAGATCAGCTGAAATAAGTTTCAAGTCTTCAGCTATGTCCTCAGCAGACCAAATCTTTCCTCTCATCTTGAATTTCGACTGACGTTTTCGACGGACCAGGGCCCAGAAATTGGATAACGCAGCTCTCGTGGTGTCGAATTGTTCTAGTCTGATTTGATCGTTTAGTTCCGCTTTCGTAAGATGACTATCGAAAGCTTTTGTGAATCTGAGAAGCGCTTTGGAACCATCCTTATCAAGAGGGAGCATGTAATATTCTTCGGTGATTCTTTCAATTTGATGATGCAACACTGTCGGGCGACCTAGACTTTGGATCTTCTCCAGTCCGAACGAGTCAAGCTCCGTAAGTAGTGATGGCATTGGAAGATGTCGGTGGACGTTGGCGAAAAGTTCCTGTATAGCTGCATAATCCGTATATCTTTCATACAGGATTTCATCAAGTCGGGCGGAATCTTCTTGAGTAGTATTGGCGAGATGATCCTCTAGAAATGCCCATTTCGTAGCCAGATCGAAATTTTCAAGAGCAATGGCATCCGGATCGATTGGCAGAGTATGAAGAATAAAGAAAAGGGGATCCTCGGAGTGTAGTTTGGGAATATCTATCAAGCCAGTGATGGCAACTTGATCGGGATTTGAATGGTGAAACTTGAAATATTTGCGAAATCCAGGTCGCCATGATAACATCATAGGCAAAGGTTCCAAGCGCAGCCGGAATTGACAATCTAGGAGTAATTCCAATTCTTGGAGCACCTGTTCGTACTTGGGGGGCAACGGCCGTCCAGGATAGATGAATTCTCGAAACTTGAGCTGCATTGTTCTCACATTAGAACAAGCTTCCACAATCGTTGCCCATGACCAGTAACACCAAACATTGTAGTATATATCCGCCACTGCGAAGTCATGGACCTCTTCTATTGGATGGCCTTCAGGGTACCCTTCAGCTGCCAATTTTATAACCCTTCGTAAGTATGCTGGGTCTGTTTGCAGCAACCAAAGATGATCTCCAACCATGTTCTTTCTAGCAATAGCCTTTTCCATCATATCGTCGATGTCAAAGAACGGCGGAGGAGAAAATGGTTGGTTGACATAGGTTGACCATAAATCAATTCTGCCGCTGCGTTTCAAATCTACCCGAAATGGGGAAAGATTAGGTTGGGCTGAATCGGAATTGATACCTTCTACAAGCTGTTCAACAACTCTGCGTAGAAACCCAAGAAGAATCTCTTGGGCTTCAAGTACCATCCTGGCTCGAGGGAAACCGATGATTTCTTCAGCATGCGCTGCTCTTGCCTCCCATTCTACCAATTCACCATATCGAGGGCCATGCATAATCATGCAAAGATTTGAAGCATCGATATCAAGAAAACCTAGCTTCCAACCCCAATTCAGTTTTTTATTATCGTGTATCGCCCATTCTTCTGGGCCATGGAGAGTTCGATTCTGAAGAAGGCCAAGCAACCTGGTAGGATCACTTTTGAGTCTATCAACAGTCAAATAATCAAGCAAGATTGTCTGGCGGTACTTTCTTCCATCAAATTGAGTCGCACCACCAAGCTCTTTATTCATAAACATAGGCGCGAACCATTGCTTCTCGAAAATTTTGGGGTCAGCAGTGGTCAAGTAACCCGCGCGTTTGTCACGACTCTTCTTCTTCCAACGACTGGCAATTGTCTTTCCATTTGATGACCATTGCTCACGCAAGTAAGTTAGATCTTGGTTGATATTTTGAAGATGCTTGGCGGCGATAGACTTCGCTTGCGAATCTGTCAATTCCAGGGCATAGGATGCTCCGCTTGGAGGGACTTGCTTGGATGGATCGCGAAAAGAGTTGCCGCAAATTTTGCATGAGCATGGAGGCGCCAGGTAAGTGTAAGGCAAACCGCCTTCCAAGATTTCGGTTGGCATCTGGGGCAATAGTTCGAGGAACTTGGGTTCCCTAGAAGCCGTTTCCTTTGAAGTTGTGTTCTTGTCTTGGGAACTTTGAATTAACACAGAGATACTCGAGTATCTGACGGCAATTAACCGGCAAAATTATATTTGAAGCACGTGACATATTCAAATAATATTCCTTTTTTGAAGAAACCCGTTGCCCTGTAGAGACATATTTTAAGCAATTTTTTTCATAACATGCACCATTCACGGAAAGAGGATCAATAGCTGACTGGAGAAGGTTGGGTAATGGAACCTTGAAGGTAAAAATGGTGAGGTCACATGCAGGCTTCCTGTGGATGAGTACTAGGTAGGCGAACAGTAGAAGTGTTACCCAGTGAACCCAATACACCACCGGTATTGATATTTCCAAGTTCAGTAGACAGATATTATATCATTGCTTCATACTCAAAAAATCCGATACAAGTCGTGATAGCATCCCTGGTGTAACATAACTTGGGTGTATATAAAGACAGAGGTACAATCCCAATATATGCTCTACATATTCCCAGATCGACTACTCACTAGTCAAACACTTCTATAAGCATAGTGCACATCCCAATTTCAGCTAGACTTCCTCACCCAGTTAATCCTACTACAGTTGTACATATATATATCGATAATATCGTGCCCAGGTCTACCAGGGAGTCTTGTTACTTGTATTTGTTCCGTTATAACTTGTTACTTATATCTTATGAGATAGACCCCTGTTAAAACCCTCCTTGAACTGTACTGTGCAGTGTGTAACATTCAAAATCTGGGATTGAGTGAGAAGACTAGACTTGGGGATAGGAGATAGTGAATAACGAGAAGTAAAGAGTGAATAATAAATAGTAAATAAACAGTGAACAAATAGCGAATAAATGGTGAATAAAAAGTGAATAAAAAGTGAATGATAAATAGTGAATAAGAAGTAGTGAATAATAATTAGTGAAGAATAAATAATACATAGCAAATAAGGGATAGTCAGTAGCACGTAGCAAATAGTGAATAATATTCTTACAATTCACTATCGAAAAGACAGTATTCACTGTCTATACCTCTTATATTCACTACTAATAATTTTCAATCTTTCCTATCTTCTATTCACCATCTACTATTTAATATTCACTACCTATACCTCGTCCTATTCACTATTGACCACGTGATACTTATAATTCACAATTTTCTATTCAAGATTCACTACCTCCTATCCGTGATTCGCTACCCTTATCTATTTACTATTTACTAGGTACCTATCTTCCACTGCTTGTTATTCACTGTCTATATTTGGTATTATTCACTCTTTACTATCTCCACTTCCTCACTTCCCCACTTACTCACTTCTTGTACCCTTTACTCCCACTAAACTTCACCTCTACTTTACTACTTCCTTACTTTATTACACACTTCACTTTTGACAAGCTTCACTTTTAAAAAGCTTTACTCTTAACACTTCCTCACTTCTGACAAACTTCACCTTTACAAGCTTCACTTTTGACAAGCTTCACTCTTAACACTTCCTCACTTCCTCACTTCCTCACTTCCTCACTTCCTCACTTCCCCACATCCTCACATCCTCACATCCTCACATCCTCACATCCTCACATCCTCACATCCTCACTTCCTCACTTCCTCACTTCCCCCTTCTTCACATATCATACCCTCACACCCACCAAACTCCACTACAGAAACCGCTACGCCACAGACCAGGAACGCATCAAAGGACTGGACTGGGGTAAATACTTACCAATCCGATCATCTCACCAAATTAGATGGTGTTATATTCTCTACTAATAAAATTAAGGAACCCTTATACAATTCAGTGAATAAAGTGAATTAAATGAATTAAGATTAGCACCATTTTTGTGTTTGTGAGATGATGAGAGTGAATAGTGAATAAAAATGATGAGAGTGAAGAATAAGTAACCATAGTGAATACTAGATAGTAAATAGCACTACCTAGTGAATAGTACAGTACATAATACCAGTAAATAGGAATGGGAAGAAGAAGAAGTAAATACGATCTCTCTAGAATGTATTCACTAATTCTACTATGTCCTACCTTTGATTATTAGTGAATCAATTCTTTGTTTCTAGTGACCTTTCAATACCTAAGATTGAATTCCTCTCTATATATTCCTTTATATACCCAGATCAGACACCAACCAACCCAATCAAGGAATATCCGTCTTACTCCTACTCCTACTACCAACCTAAGCTTCCACTTCCTCACGCGTAACAGGCGCCATCCATCGAAACATAAGCTTTATAACAACACCCCACCACAGCAACAAGAAGTAAATCATTACAGTCTGCTCAATACCAGACCATCCAAGAAAGAAGAAAAATGACAAGAAAAAATAAAATTTATCCCCAACTCCCTCCCCCTCTATACAGAACAGAGATAACCCATCCCGTGATGTAATGTAATGTAAATCCAATCCCGGTAAACATGTCTAATGCCGGTGAAACCCAACATGTCTAATGTCTAATGCAGCTTTTTTCGTTGATGCCCTTCCCGTCTATTGGATGATGTATGTTCCCCTTCCTCTAACCTCTAACCTCTAACCAAAAACGCCCAAATCAAAAAACCCCCACGTTTATCTTATCTTATCCTACAGCCAGCGTAGCAATGGCCAGCCGGTAGGTCTATCGCATTATAATTGTTGTAATTCGTATTTTTTTTCTTATGCCGTGTGGATGGATGTGATGGATGGATGTGCACCAGGACAATCCAATCGATTCCTCCCATTCAAACTGAGAGAACGAGGGAGAAGGGAGTCGGCAGTATTAAACAGCACAAGCACCCTCCGCCCTCTCAACATCCTCAATAAGCAAAGTAGTAATACTCGCCTTCCTCAACCCATCACCCAATCCCTGATGACTCCCCCGACTCAAACACTTCTGCATCGTCTCATCAACAAAACTCGGTCGTCGACTGGCAAAAGGACTAATCCCACTCCAAACACTATTCCGTTCCCCTTCCCCCTTCTCCTTCCCATTATCACCCGTCCCCGTAACATTCCACTGAAAAGCCCTCAGGATATCCTGATGTTGTTGACTCTTCTTAAAGGGGTATTTGACACTGGGTTTCTTCCATTCTTTGGCATCGCGTTTGGCCCATTTCTCTAGCGCCTTTTCTTCTTTCGTTTTTTGGCTTTTGGTACTGCGGAAGGTGAGGGTGCGTGTGAGGGTTTCGGTGAGTTTGATGGAGGGGGATCGTGGTCGGGAGGAGACGGAGTTGGAGGAGGTTGTGAAATTTGAGGAGCGGGTTGAGTAGAGGGAGGAATCTGTTGAGGTACTACCGACTCCTAGGACGCGACGGACTCGATCGCGGATCGCCATTGTGGATGTTGTGAGGTGAGGGTATGGTATGGTATGGAGGGAAGGTTGGTAGGTAGGGATGTGAGGTAAATGAGTATTATTTCTGTTTCTTCCTCAGATGTTCTTTCGTCCTTCCTTTCTGGTACCGCACCCTTTGTAGGGGGAAATGTGATGAGATTGAGCACGGATATGTAGGTGATCGAACAGAGAAATCGAATCCCGTTTGCTGGTTCCTCGGCGGTCAACACACTGGTATCGGTATCGGTATCAATAAACAACAAAAAGTCGCTCCGAATCTCGTACTGCAACTCGGAAAAGGAAATAAATAAATAAAAAGGAGGGGGATTGAACGGGATTTAATAACAAGAACCAGCTCAGCAGGCCTGAACCCGGATTAACCTACAACCACCAAGGGGAGGGGGGGTGTGATATAATGGTGATGCGAATGGTGATGCAACGATAACGAAGACAAGTGGAAACCCCCAAACCAATATATCGACCGATATCTCAAAGTAGCGTAGTCTGCTCCGTCTACCGAGTCGACCTACCATATTCGCTACCCTTTCCAAGCGTCCGCCCAGTTCATGGGATGACGCCGTTTGGTTTCGCTGCGAATTTAGCATTTTGGCGTGGAGAAAGGCGAGGGAGGCGAGAAAGTTAGAAAAGGCCAATGGGGGTAAAGGTTTCTCCATGGCACCACCATGCGGAGACCCCGAGCCTGAAAATCGGAAATCTGCCCTTATCCCTGAACCACGTGATGATTAGCGGCGCAATCAAGCAGGATTTTCGTTTTACGAGAAACGAAATCCTTGGATGGCGAATCCCGGCGATGGCCGTGTAGTACCGTAGATGGGATGGATGGGGATGGATTTGATGGGTTCTAGAAACAACGTGGAACATACTACACACCATACCACAAACTCTGTTGAGATGGATATTTATACACTAACGAGTTACGAGCCGCTTTTTGCCTCCTCGCCTCTTCGCCTCTCTCAGCCTTACTCAGGTCAAGCAACTAACTATTTTAGATGCAGATATTAGTGTAAGGCGATACGATGCGGGGTAACACAAGATCACCTGCAAGATTATTAGACTGTCACCTACCTTACTACCGTACTCAAAGTCAGTTACTAGCTGAATGAGAGAAAAGTATACAAACCTCACAGCTGGAAAGTCAACACGTAGTCCACATTCTAAATCTGCAACGAATACTGGCTATAGCGGCTAAAAACACCAACCATAATCCATTCCACTAAACCATCCGATGTGTTGTCTTCCCCACACAATCATCCAGCACGTGGACAGAATGGAATCCACTGTCCTAAAGTAGTGTCGGTACATCGCAGATGGAAAGCGGCAGTACTGCAGGTATGATTCCTCTAAAATCCAACTACCTTAGTTCCCAACCCCACAAACTCCAGGAAAACAGGTTTCTGCAGGTATTCTAAAATACTAGGTAGAATAACCAGATTTAGTCTAGGAATTAGGACCTTTTGAAAGGCACGTGTACAGATTGAAGAATGGCACTACCTTGACTTCCGGTTCTGCAGCTCTCTTAAACTGCTACCTAGAATAAACAGAATTAGTATTGGTCTAGGAATTCCACTGGAACCCATTAGAAAGACACGTGAACAGATAGACAAATAGCACTATAACTGAAATCCACTTTTCCATCTCATGATGAACAATGCATCGGAAAATACTCCAGTCCCCAAACACTGTACTCAACTCCAAACCACATTCCAAGAACCCCAAAGGAAAAGCCGAACCAAACAATTCCATCTCCACCCCAAGGACATCACCAGACGTACTTGTATTAAATCCAAGTAAAACCCAAGATAGAAATTGCCATACGGTATTAATATAATAACATTTTTATTACGATATGAAAGTAAAATAGGTTAAGAAATTATAATTTTGTTAAACAAATAAATAGTCTCCTTATCTATTCAATTCCTACAAGGTAGGTAGTAGAATAGAATAGAATTAATTAATTCACCTACTTATTATCCTCAAAGGTTCCCGAGTAGTACATATCTATATAGTATATTTGAAAGTACAAACTAGACCGACTTTAATCTCGATATTCTTCGAGGGGTAATTGTAGGGTATTTGTAGATAGGATATATAATAGTAAGGGTACAACGACGACGAGGTACCTACCTACCTAGCGACGATAGTACTATCATAATTACAAGAAATAATCATACCGTATAGCAATACCCTACAACATCTCACTCACACCCTCACTCACCCAGTCGACAAACTAACCGAGCCGAGTCGCCTCCCCATAAACATCTCCAACCAATCAATCGTTACACCACACATACCACACCCTCTCACCCACACCCTCTCTCCTATCCTATCACTCTCCCATCCCTCGCTCATCCCGAACCCATCTCACCAATCATCAAAACAAAACCATCAACCCCCCTGATCACCGCCACCCCCTCCCCACCCCCTCAAAACAATTCAAATTCAAATTCAAATCCAAATCCAAATCCAATCTGAACCCTGACCAAACCAAAACCGCGCACGAAAAAATGGCATAAGGCTGAGTCCTGAGTCCTGTATCCTAAATCCCATCTCGAGTACTCCTTGGTTCGTCTCATCTTTTTTAGTGGTGCAAGGGGTGCACATACCACCCACCAACCCATCCACCACGTTTCAGAAATTGAAATTCCAGTTCGTAACCCGTCCGTCCGTCCGTACTCCGTACCGTCGTTCGGTCGGGGTATGCTCAGACCACCGAGAAATTCTGAGACGAACTTCGACTCCTTAGGACCGTACCCACTTTTCGCTTAATGCGTACCTAGGTACCTCCGTATTGAGGGTCCTTGTAGGTAATCTACAGTACTTGTTCCCGTGCCGAAGGAACCGAGAGAGAGAGAAGGGATCCGTGAGTTTGAGATTGAGATTTTGTGATTGGGATTGAGATCGATCTGATAACGAGGGAGGGATCGAGATCAAAGTACTCTCCGTGTGAGGTGATAGAAAGAAAGTTCTGTGGAGGTGGAGGCGGAGAAAAAGTTGGGGAAGAGGGACAACAAAGACTTGCAAATGATATATAGAAAATAGGAAGAAAAGCACGAAAAAAAAGAACCAAAGGAGTATCAAATCACATCTTTAAAATTTCCCTGGCTGGCTATGAATCGAAAAAGTCGAGCACATACTAACTAAAAAATCCCCAACCAAACTCCCTCCTTGAACAAATGGGGCTCCCCAAAATCGCGGGTCTACCGTCGACAATGGGTATATCTCCTTCCTTCTCTTTTCCACAAACCTCCCATTTCCATCTCTACTCCAGGATATATCTCCTCATCCGCCAAAAAAAAAAGAAAACCCACTTAACACTTCCTCAAAAATCTGACATCATTATATACATTACACACTTCTCTCCATCAGCTCTGGACTCGGACTCGAAAATCAAGTGTTAGTTTCCTACTGTTGCGAAACAAACAAAGCGCGATTCTGGAGGACGATAGCAGCGGGATCCTGGGAGAGGACTCCGAAGGTGAGTTGAGGCTCCGCGATACTAACGGGGATGAGGTTGTTCCTTGCTTGGAAGGCGCTGAGGACACCGGGTTGGTAGTCTTGACGGGGGATGGTTGCTTGACGAGAGAAGAGTTTGGCAGCTGGAGCGGTTGCGTTGTTGGCTGCCTTTGGCTCCTCCTTCTTTGGCTCCTCCTTCTTGGGCTCCTCCTTCTTTGGCTCTTCCTTCTTGGGCTCTGCCTTCTTCTCAGCTTCGTTCTTCTCGGCTTCCTTCTTCTCAGCTTCCTTTCTCTCGGCTTCCTTGCGCTCGGCTTCCTTGGGGTCTTCCTGCTTCTCACCCTCCTTGGCGGCATCGTTGTTCTCGCCCTCCTTGTTTTCGTTGTCCTTGTTGTCCTGGTTGTTTCTGTTTTGGTCCTCCTCGTTGTTTCTGTTTTGGTCCTCGTTGTTTCTGTTTTGGTCCTCGTTGTTGCGGTCCTCGTTGTTGCGATCATCGTTGTTGCGGTCATCGTTGTTACGGTCATCGTTGTTACGGTCATCGTTGTTACGGTCGTTGTTACGGTCGTCGTTGCGGTCATCTCTGTTGCGATCGTTTCCAACAAAGTTACCATTGTCAAAGAGAGAATTGCCATCGATGATGATTGGCAAGTTCTCCTGAAGAACCACAACGATTTGCTCATTGGATCTGACGCCGCTGTCTATTTGTCTGGTAACTAGACGTCTGTCGTTGATTCCTGGTCGCTGGTCAATGACCTCTTGAAGAATGACCATGACAGTGTTCGCTTGAGAATTTTGGAGACTGAAGTGATTTCTTCGGATGTTGTCGCACATCAAAGACTGAACCTGGCGGAAGAAAAGTTGCTCTTGGACGAGTTCAGCGAGCTCTTGTTCATCCAATAGTTCTTGTCGACTTAATCTCCGATTTGGATCCTCGTTAATAACGATGACATTATCTCTGGAGAAGGAGTTGAGGTCATTTCGGAAAATGTCGTTGTTATTTGCGAGGCCGTTGGCTCGGTTGAATTGGAGGATGAGATCCTCTTCTCGTTGTCGTTCAAGATCATCATCACGTTCATTTCCACGTTCGCCATCACGTTCACGTTCCGCCTCACGCTCACGCTCCGCCTCGCGTTCACGTTCAGCATCGCGTCCAGCATCACGTTCACCACCGCGTTCAAGTTCAAGTTCAGCCTCACGTTGACGTTCAGCCTCGCGTTCACGTTCAGCATCACGCTCAGCACCAACGGGGACCACTGCCTGACGTTTGATTGCTGTCCAACTTGAACGTTTGTCCACAGGAGCAACTCGTTTGGGTTCTGCGGTAGGAGCTATGGAGGGCAAACATTAGTAAGTTGATGTAAAGTCTCCACAAGTGGACTAACCGGAAAGTGCAGTAGAAGCAAAGCCCAAAAGGGTCAGAGACAGCGTAATAGAAGAGAAACGCATGATGAATATGTTGATGTTTTCTTTTTGTTAAAGAGTCGGGTTATTAGACGATTGATTGAAAGGAGAATATAAAAATTAAAGGAGTGGTTAAAAATGGGAACTGTGGCGGCCACTAGGGCGCTCGGTAGAAAGAATGAGGGAGTTGGTTGGGAAGAAGAAAGTAGTGATGAGCAGAAAATACCAAGAAGGGGAGATCCTCGACATAATATACTATTTGCTTTGCCGTGAGGGTATCGTCAAGAGGCGGGTCTTGCTTCGTTCGGAATCAAGCGATTCCGCGTAGACATCATCCCGGTCATTGAGCATCTGAGTTTAATCCCATTAGGCTCATGGTCCCCGTGAAAAACGCCTTGGCGTCCCAACCTTAATGCCATTCAGACGTCTCCCAAGTCCCGACTCCTGTCAGGGCAGCAGTTTAGTGGTCAGCATATGGCTGGGCTACTCGAGGACCCGGCAGTGCAATGTATTAATTCAAGCCTGTACTCCATAATCCTCCGTGAAGTTCCCGGAAACAGTCCCCGCACTTACCAGCATCAAGTCGAGAGTCTCCTGAGTCCTGACGCGTCTGATATCTCAGGGCGCACAGGCAGAGATGAAGTAATAGCAAACTGGCAAAGTAATAAAATAGATACTTTGAAATGAGACATATTACTGTTGGTGCTTATTAGCGACTTTGGCTTCAGCCCTCTCTCAGGTCAGAAAGAAAGGAGTTACCTAAGTATTTTAGACGTTCTGGTACAAACGTAATCTTACATATTCTTTTGACTTACTATAACATATACCGTTACTCTTCTAAATCTCTAGGAGCCATTTGTGCTTGAAAACTGTATAGATGTCCAAGCACAGACCACCACTTACGGCGACCTCGCTTATCGAAAATTGGCCACCTGCAATTGTCGAGTTGTGGGGGTTTTGACGTGCACTTGGCGGGGTAATTTCCCTGTCAAAAAAATTCGGTTGACACCAACGCAAAACCCATCCAGTTTAATCGACGGAGCTGTGTCCACTTACGCAACGCTTTAGCCATCTCCAATGCTCCATCCGGGCAAGTGGCTATATCAGCGTTATGAGAACAATAATACCAAGAGACTGTTCGGGATATTGTCCGATGATTCCACATGGGTTGTCTCAATAATGGCCATCTGGACTTTTCTGCACCTCGTTGATAATTAGCCGATGTGAAGCCTATTCAATTTCATAGCAAAGTGAAAAACAACGTTCAAAGAAGCAACAGAGAAAACAGAAAAGTGCTGAAGGATACGGCATTAAGGTGTTCACCTGTGATGGAAGCTTTCGTAGCTAGTGGCATGAGATTTGGATCATGGTTGGCAAAATTTGTGTATTCGTCCCATGTTGTTCATATCTGACGGCGTTAAGTAAAACGACCCTGTGAATTGGAAGCCAAGTGCCAGGATAGACCCGGATGAGTTTTGAAATATCTCCGCATCTGAGCCTGGATAGGGGTCGTAAAGATGAAGAAGTACTTCGCCAAGATAAATTTGCTGTGAACAGTGAACCGTGATGTCTTGAGTTTGAATCAATTGAGGCCAGACCAGTTGGGAACTTGACTCCTTGAGACCGTAAGGGGAGGGAAAATGCGGCTCTCGGATGGTGGGATAGTGGGGACTAGGGGCATCATCGGCCCAAGCCTCCCTCTTGAGGCCATTTGATTCCCCCATCTTGACTCGGCAACACCACAAGCCGTGGTCCACCATTTTGAGCAAAAACAGAGAGTTGGTGCTGCTTCGGGTCGAGGTGCAGAAGATCCTCAATGCGATGACAGCAGAAATATGAGCTCAATAATACTCGAGTAACGGCATCTGTCGTGCATAAGGAGTGAAAGTCTCGGAGTGAAAAAGACTTGACAAAACGGCGCATCCGGCACTCAGAGTCGAAAACAAACCGTAATTGCAAGAGGACAAAACAACTTGGAAGTGCTATGAGGTTGGGGATCCCGTGAAGTTTCGTTCCACACTATTTTGGGCCTCCGTCACCATTGAGTCCGTATCGAGTTTCGACGGTACGGAGGAACAATTTGGCGCCGCACGTCGATGAAGTCTTGGATAATTGAATGACCGAGGCGCGAGTTGCACCTGTGGACGCAACCAAGTGGGACTTGGTCTGCACGTGACTTCGACTTTCAACCTGCCCATGTAGGACCTGTAACCTAATAGATGGAAGCTTCTCGTCATGATGATTGAATTTACGTTGATTGATCTTTCAAATTAGCTATACTCTATAATGGCATTCTGTCTACCATATGACTTAGGTATGGAAGTACATTGGGATTGTCATATTCTTTACAGCGTATATACTCTTTCGCTCTATTTCTTTGCCGCGAATTGAATCAATATAGCTATTAATATCGCGTTTTCTCTCAATTTGGTTTGAAAGTCCGTTGTATGTTTCTGTTTTGTCTTTGCTCTTATTGGTGCATCCTATCCTCACTAACCTTCCTCTTCTTTGCATTCAACCTCTCCTTGCTCGCTTATTGCCTTCATAATTTCTAACAGTCCCAACACATTGAACCCTAGACTTCATGACAGTCTATTCTTTTCACTTACAAGGGCAAGAAATAGAGGGCAGGCTTAATTCGCAGTTCCTCGACAGCCTGAAAAGACTCAATGTGGAAAGTTGGTTACTTTTATCTTCGCTTCGACCATAGCGCAAACAGTGGCGCTTTACTAGAGGTTGGATATGGTTGGCATATCTATAGTCGTTAGAAGTCTGCTGGAAGACAGTAGTTTGAGGCTGTATGTTGATGAGTGGATGTTATTTAAAGTCGAGGAGATCAGAAGGTGATTTGGGTACTCCATGAAAACGATAGTAAGTACCTATGGGTGTTTTACCTCCCACGTTTTCTGCTTTCCGGTATTTTTTGGAGTAAGTTAAATCGGTCACCATGGATAATTCGTTTGACGGAATTTGTTATTCCAGCCTGTTTGGACCACGATGTCTTTCAAAAAGAGAAACTACCTAACTATGCTTGTACTCGAGTACTTCCATTAGCTGCCATTAAAAGTGGCGTGTTGGAGAGATAACCTATGGACAACCACTGAGAACAAAGTTGAAAGTATTCATATTTAAATGACTATATTACTGTTCTGTACCTTCAGCTCGTCGGCAAAAATTATCCTAAATTTCCTATATGGTTGGAATAATAAAGATAAATAAATACAAATCTGATTCCCTGCCGCTTTATGGCGGGGCGTTATCATCACGTGGTAACTAGCTCCATACGCTATCTGCGTTATCATTGGTCGATTGGTTTATGCTCGAGCTTTTGAGCCGGCAAAAAAAAATTCAACCTTGAACTCCAAGCTTCATCGCAAAGCAAAATCATCACCACCATTTTCACCCCGCAATCAATCGGGAAAACTTACTTCCAAAGGTCAATTAATACTTAAACGATGGCATACACACCTAGAGGAGGACGTGGCGGTGGTGACCGCGGAGGACGTGGAGGTTTCTCCAGAGGTGGTGGTGGAGGCGATCGTGGAGGTCGCGGTGGATTCTCAAGAGGTGGCGGAAGAGGTCAGTTTTTACAACTCCCCCAAGCTCTATGCAGCAATTGAATGGTCATGAATATCTTCGCGGCCTTTGATTCTCTGTCAAGCTTCAATCATTATGAAAACAAGAGTAGCTGACCGGAGGGTAAGGAGGTCGAGGTGATAGCAGAGGCGGTCGTGGAGGCGGCAGAGGAGCACCAAGAGGTCGTGGAGGACCAAGAGGAGGAGCTGGAGCAAAAGGAGGAGCAAAGACTATAATTGTAAGTTTGCGCGAAGAAAAAAAACTAGCTCGCGATCGCATTTCTAACTGGCGCAGGAACCCCATCGTCACGCTGGTATCTTCGTCGCTCGTGGAAAGGAAGACATGTTGGTCACCAAGAACTTCTGCCCTGGCGAGTCGGTCTACGGAGAGAAGCGCATCAGTGTCGAGAACTCTGGCGGAGTCAACGAGGACGGCACCCCAAAAGTCACCAAAACCGAGTACCGAGTCTGGAATCCTTTCAGAAGTAAGTTGGCTGCAGGTGTTTTGGGAGGTCTTGATGAAATTTTCATCAAGCCCGGCGCAAAAGTCCTGTATCTCGGTGCCGCTTCTGGAACCTCCGTTTCCCACGTTGCGGATATTGTTGGACCTACTGGTACAGTTTTCGCTGTCGAGTTTTCGCATCGTTCTGGCCGTGATCTGATCAACATGGCAACCCACCGCACAAACGTTATCCCAATTATTGAAGACGCCCGACACCCATTGAGATACAGAATGTTGGTATCTATGGTCGATGTTATCTTTGCAGATGTTGCACAACCAGACCAAGCTAGAATTGTTGGAATGAACGCCCATTTGTTCCTGAAAGTCGGTGGAGGTATTGTCATTTCTATCAAGGCAAACTGTATCGACAGTACTGCCCCAGCAGAGCAGGTTTTCGCCAGAGAAGTTCAGAAAATGAGAGAGGAAAGAATGAAGCCTTTGGAGCAGTTGACCCTTGGTAAGAAATCCTCTAGCTATTCATTTCATGCACGCCTTCTATTCCTCGATTATTATCATATTCCCCCCCTTCTATGTATGTCTTCTAACTGAACACCACAGAACCTTTCGAGAGAGATCACTGCGTTGTCGTCGCCCGTTACGTCCGATCCGTCTCATAAACGTCCCTTTTTACGATCATCCCCCTACAACTCTTTCCTGGGGTAACATAAGTGTACGATGAACACCAATTCTTGGTGAACGATGTCCTATCCATGTGCTCCGAAACCTGCAGTTGTGGATTTCTCTATTTCGCATATCAGGATAGGAATGATTGTCTTGTCTATTGCTCTCTCCGGCGGTGTAACTAAAGGTCTTTGGCGTTATTCGGTTTCTTTCAGATAGGTTGTGCTGCGAAAATTGAAAAATTGAAGTCTAAAAAATGCAAGCGGTTCTGTTTGAAGTTTGAATGTTTAAGTTGGCAAGTAGTCAGTCTGTTTTGTTTGCTTTATTGTTTTTCAATTTTTCTCCCTAGGCGGAGAATTGTGGCAGAGTTGCCTCTGATATGTTTAAAGGCGTCGAAACCTGAAGGAAGGGACAGGTGGCTGGAAAGATTCTGGAGTAGTACTTCATGACCTCCCCCCACTTCTTGGCAAAATGAAATGACCTCCTTAATGAAAATGGGAATGGCAATGGAACTCTTGATTTTTACGCTTTTGTGTTTTTTCTATTTTATTCCAATATTCCAATAAGGCCAAACTCTTTACATGGGAGATATTTCAAGTGAGATCTATCTGTGTCGTTATAGTATCCGAGTGAATATACTCGGTGGCACGGACCACCTGGTCCTGCCTATACTATTCTGGCACCACTTCCACAACTTGGACTCGGTGTGCACATTACAAGTAGATAGTCTAATACTAAGGTATTAACCTCTACTGTATCGCACCCCATATTTGACGAGCAGTCAAACCAACAATCTGACTTGTGGACAGTGCATTTGTTCTGTCGTGCTGGTGCCATCAGAGTAGGTATACAAGAATCTTTCACTGCTTCAGAGTAGAAGTCTTCTTCTACCTTGAATTTCTGAAAGCACTTTATATTTTCTGGTGGTGGCACTGGTGAGAATAACTGAATTTGACTGGAGCAGTGAGGAATATATGTTATTGACAAGTTCCTTTTTTTTTTGTTCACTTCGGACGGAAGAGTAGTTTTGTTGGGAGTCAAGTAACAAGTTGTGTTGTGTGGATTTGATGCCTCAAAGCTAGTAACTGCAATACATTTGTGATGGGAGTACTCGAGTACAGCAATGTTTAGTCTCGAATAAGACCCAATTGATCCGGACCATTGCAAATTCCCGCAGATACTTTTTCGCATCGTTATCTAATCCTGTTTATTCTTTCATAGAGACACGTCAGATTTGGTTTTGTAGTTGGTTTTGTTTTCGCTCCTCGCTTTAGTTCGTCGTTGATTTGGTACTTTCGCTCGAGTTCAAAATCGCGGCCTTGAAAAAGTGTTGACTTTTAACATTTCTTCTAAATGGGGATCTAGGATACATACATTATGACTTTCCTTGACCTTTGTCAATGTCGGTAAAGCTTTGTCGTAACGCTGCTTGAGTTGGATAACTTAGCAGAGGTCTACAACGAGTATTGAAGCCCATAGTCTCGTTGCAAGAACTCCTCATGTCGATAAGTTGAAGCTTCGAGCTGATTCAAATCCGCTTTGGTCGCTATGACTGGCACGACCAGTTCCTCCCGATTTGTAAGAGGAATTCATAATTCGTTTGAGCTCACGCAAACGGTCGAACTCCTCATGTGAACTGCTGGCCAGGGACAGACTTCTGGGGTACATTAGGTTGCTTCATTCTGTTAAAGGTTGCCGTGTATACAAGCAGCTGTGGGGATATTCTCGATATTGGTGGCTTTATCTGGATTGCACAAGAAAGAAAAAAGATCCATGCCGACCATATCCGCCATCGAGAACAACAATAATGACATCAATATCAAGAGCTCTAGGAGCGAAAGGTGTGGTATATCAACCACGGATGTCAAGGGTGATTGATTGGTGGGATTCCGTTGTTTTCGCCATTTGAAATTTCTTATCTAATAAATACCCTTTTGTTTGGAATGGCTTCGCACAGCGCATACGGCAATGTAACTGTCGTCTCAACGGCTGTGCGCATCGCATCGTATACATCAGCTGTTAACATTCTGAGTCTCTGATTCAGTCCAGCTTGGCTGCTTGAGGCAACTTTATTGCCAGTACGACTGCGTTTAACTGCGTTTATGTATCTTGCCTCGCTTACCAACAACCAACAAGATATTCGGATATTCCTTAAGTCAGCATCCGAACCAGACCCCTGGAAAGCACAGAACAGAATGCGATACGTCACCTAGAATCGCAAACGGAGGAGGGAAGTTTCTTCTCTTTTTCTCGCTCATGAAGAACTTCCAACAAGTGGCTTTCCCAAATCCACAAAAACCTGTTTATAAATTGCCGTGAATTTGGTCAGTGAGAGTATGGGAAGCCGATTGCTACCGTAATACTGTCAATGACTCAATGCTAGCTCCTACCGTCTCGATCCAAGGTCAATTGATTGGTCTATATGTTGGTGTCAATACAGTACGTCGAGTGCAGAATTCCAACCGACGCTTCTCCACCGTTCTTGGCATTCTGCGTTACCACTCCCTACAAAATTACTCGTTTAAGCTGAATATGGGATTTCCCACAAATCAAGCGTCGTGGCACGGTGGCAGAGGCAATAATGCAAAGGCACTTTTCACGTGTTTGCGTTGAAGGCAGGCTTGAGGTCCTTGACCCCTATTTCTCCGTGTTTTTTTCCTGATACTCGAGTACGTTTATTCTTTTGCTGCTTACCACGACATCCCCCTTCGGCCTTTCTTGTAGGGATCTTGCGGTGTAGGAGGTCACATTGAGCTTCGCACGGCTGAGGCATCGCTGTACGAGCAAACGATCGGATTCGTCTTTTCCATATCTATACAAACACAAATGCATGCTGAAGTGATAAACAGTCACCGATATCCTTGTCGAGACCTTGATAGGTGGTATCTGGGGCTTTATTGAAGATATCCCCGCTTTTGAAAGTGCTTATTTGGCCCCATAGTGACATAGTCGTCTCTTATAACTCAAAACCAGGGCAGATCTTTTCTGTTTAAAGGACCTATGCAGCTTCAAATCACATCTCGTATCGACTTGATTTCATATCGTTATGAAAATAAGCAAAGACGATATAACCTTTCTACAAGGGGCTCTCCTTGCATGCTCATGAGGTTGCATTATCTTCCCGATTACCTTCCCATGGTTTTCAATGTTTTTGTATCCAAGACTTGACTCGCTCTCAGCATTCCAAGAAACCTGATCTCAGTGTTTGCCGAGTCGTCTTGAGACATTTGGACGCGCCACGTTCTATACATTCGTGGGGGAACAAACGAGCTGGAACCTCTCGACTCTTTGAGCCCCAGCTACATGCATCCATCAGTCGAGGCCTGAGACATCTGGACAAGTCGCTTCCATCGAGATCTCCACCTACTGGAGCGGGGCTTCCCTCGAGATCTCCACCTACTGAAGGGGCTTCGCTCATCGATGCGCTAGGACGGACGGAATATCCGCCCATTATTGACCTCTGGGTCTTTGGTAATCTCTCTTCTGTAGGCTTAAAAGAAGCGATATGATTTTGAAGGCGTAGCTGCAGTGTAGCCCTGGAGAACGGACGCTATGCAAGTGATGGCCCTCCCACCCGATCAAAGTCGAAGTCTGCCTAGCTCTACTGTTCAGGAAAAGCCTCTGTTGCTACCCAAACAATCTGACAGTGCCTTCTATAAGTAGTGTAATGGACTACCCTTTTATCGATGTTGTGACCAGACAAGCTTTCTGTCTTTACCAACTGCCTCTTACAACATCCAACATCTAACATTCATCCTCTCGTTAGCGTTTCTTCTTCTTCTTTTTTTCAAGTCTCATCATGGCACCCGAGCCGGGACATCCCGTCTTTGCAGAACCTGGAGACATTACAGGAATCTACTATATAATCGTTGCGGGTTTGTATTGGCACTGCCCCTGGCAAGAAGTGAAGGATTTTGCACGACAAGTTCTTCCTGGTGGTTCCAAAGCCGATGTTGATCATGTTGTAGTGTACAAAGGACTAACGAACGGCTGGGTTCGAGTGAAGGGCAAGAAAAGCTTTAAGAAGGTACTCGGTATGTCATGGTCACTACATATTTTCTCTTACTTATGTCACTGATGAGGAATGGCAGAACATTTGAATGGAGGAGTCTTGAATGGACATGCTCTTATTGCCGATGGACGCAACGAAACCCAAAGAACTATGCTTCGCTCAGTGGGCCCTCTACCACCAACCACCCAGAAATCTCGAGCATCAAATAAAATACAGGCAAAGTCAGGAGCATGCCCAAAAGTTATCAAAAACAAAGCATCCGTCGAGACTAATATGTGAAGTTTTTTCAGAACCCGTTTTCCCCAGCGAGCGCCCCATGGACAATTCGCCGCCTACACTTGCTACTACACACCTGAGCAAACTCCCTTCATGACACCTTACATACCAATTTACCCGTATTATCCACCGTCTCCAGCAACATTTTACCACCCATGGTCTCCCACAATTTCCCACTCCCAGAGCACCAGACCAATGCCACAGAAGGTTATTATCAAGAAACTCCCCGTCGGCACAGAGGCGCCTTGTCTCCAACGATTTCACCTCCCAACTGTTGTAGATGTGGCTCTCGATTCGGAAATTGGCGGGCAGAATGAGGAGTTCGGGGAAATCATTAGGAGTAGGACGCCAATGGTTGTAAACGGGTCGACGGCAACTTGTAAAGAAAGTTGGAACGGATGACCTTTGGCAGTTAGATTGTTTGTTTTTTTGATGATATCTTTTTGATACATACCCTTTGGTGGCGTACGCGATGCTTTACTTTTGGCGGATTTGGTTTTGGCCAATCTCCCAGGCTCACAACCTGTTGAATGATGGATGATATTGTATTTTAACTAAAGAATGAAGGAGTACAGGAAACACCACCTTAAGTACTAGAATTCTTCACACGGACTTCCGCTCGCTGTGTCCGACGGACTTAGGTGATTAAAGATAAGCTTACAGATCAGCCCACTAAAAATGGCACTAAGCTAGGGCTCCCCTACCCCCCTCTACATATTCTGATCAATAGACCCTATTTGTCCGTGCCCCACCCCACCAAAAATTGGCAACACTACCACTTTTATATATATATTTATTTATTAATTGATAAGAAGTGATCGTTAGGGGCTCAAGGCATTATAGAGGAATAGAATAGACAATTTTAGTTAGTGTTACTATATAAAAAGTGTAGTAAATAAGGGTGGTGGTGTTACTAGGGTATAGGTCTCGGAACAAATTGGGTCGGTTAATCAGGATACGTAGAGCCCCTTAACCAACTTTTAATCTATTTTACCCTGCACTTGCATTACTAATCTTCTAGGGTGAAAAAAGGCCCTAAAAAGTTATAGAAGACGTCTAATATACGCCGTTCGTTCCGTTCGCTCCCAGTGAGTCTAGATTCCTCGATATCTTATCTATCCCCTTAGCTACTACCTAGAAACACCTTTTAGCGTGCCCCACTTCTAAGGATGTAAGCGAGCTAATAGGACCCAATGATTTCGCGACTTTGGCTGTAAAATGTACTATATTTCATAAAACCTATAGAACAAGGTCTTATTTTATATAAGTAGACATCCTATTTAATATTACTCGAGTTCTCCGGAGTACTATACACTTAATCTTTAATTATCATCATTACTTAAGCCTAATATAACTCTTTTTAGTACGTAATATTTAAGTAGAGTGATTTAGTACTATTCTAATATATTTAGCGTATTCTAGTCTGTTTTAAGGGCAGAGTATATATATAGAGGGTCTCTAGATCTCCTATATCTAGTTTCGTAGTATAATATTCAATTAATATTATATAGGAGTAGTGTTGGTTTGACTGTAAGTCAATGAGAATGGTACAATAATCTGATATTGTATTACGTCTGAAGTTCTAGCTAAGTGGTGGCTATAGGACCCTCATATACCTAGGAATCACGTCACGTGATTCCCCGCTTGTAAACAGATGGGAATATCGTATTCCTAGATACGTCAGCTCATATGTAGCTAGAGTTTAAAGCTTATGCGTAGCCAGCTTGTCCCGGCATACAGCCAGGCTTAGCCAGGCTTGTGCTTGTGCCGGCATGTAGCCAGCCTGTGCCGGCATAAAGCCAGGCTTCAGCGAGGTGGCATATCGTAACACTGGCAGCTCTTTTAAAAGTAGCTAAGTGCTTACGATATACAAAGAACAAACAAAGAAAGCTAGAAACAGGGTATCTAAAATAGGTAAAAACAAAACAATTGTAGAACGCCTTAAAAGCCGTAAAAACATAAAAACAAGCGAAAGATATAAAAAACAAGTAAAATAAGTAAAAATATAAAAACATATAACAAGCGATCTATAAAACTCCTACCCCCTAAACCTTGGCCGTTCCCTCTACTTTCTTAGTACGTTCTACCTACTCGTTAGCTTAATACTAGATCTTATTTATGTTAATAAGTTCCTTTAGTACGTTATTATACTTAGATTTAGTTATTACGTTAGTAGGGTTGTCCTTACCTTATGTTTAAAGGATATTATCTATCTCTTTACGCTTAAAGGCTTCGCGTAATAATAGTAGGTCTACTATTAATCGCTTTTCCTTAGTTGTTCCGAGCTTTATAACACAATCGTAAAGAGACTTTAAATTAGTATAGACGTCGAGTATTACGTACGGCGTAAGTATCTTATTAATTATAGATTTAACTAAGTATACTATATCGAAGCCGTTACTTAGAGCGTATAGCTCCGAGGCTAGTACGCTCCTTATAACCTTCTTATATTTCGACGAATTCTAGTAGATAATATTAGCGTTGTCGTAGGCGTTAACTAGTACTAAGATATAGCCTAGTTAAGAGGTAAGGTCTTATAAGTTTATAAAGGCTCCGTCTGTAAATAGTAGTAGGCGAAGTAGCGAAGCGTCGTTAAGCTTAACAAAGTTAAGACCCCTCAAGGTGTTTTCTTTTATCTACGACAGCCTTTTATTAAGTAGGCTAATGTCTTCTTCACTTAGATCTCTAGCCTAGGCGGCGTAGGATAGGTCGAAGGAGGCTTCTAGTAGCGAAATTATAGCTAGGTAGGCCGCTCTAGCCCTCTAGACCTCGTACTACTTTTAAGTCGGAAGTAACTCCCTTACCTTACCTCTCGTACCGTAGGAGTCTATAGGCCTCTTTTAGACAAGGTCTACTTATTTAGCCTACTTTTCCTAGCTAAGCCTAAGAGTGCTATTTAAAGTTTTTAAAATTATCCCTCCGTTAAACTTAATTAAGTTACCAACTACTAGTTCCTCCCTTAGTTTTACTATAAACTTAGTAGCTTTAAGCTTATCTTACTCTCGATCTACGAGCTCCTTATTCGCTAGTATTAGCGTATTATTAGTTTATAGACTAACGATTCCGCGGGCTCCTAGCTCGTTAACGAGTAGTAGGTAACAGTCGTAGGTAGACATTTAACACTTAAGCCTATCTATTAGGAAGGTTAGGTACGTTTTAAACTAGTGGTTCCTAGATTTAGGGATACCGTACTAAGGTTTTACTACGAGTAGTATTTTATTCTACTATTGTAGTACAGGTAGATTACGAGGAGGTTTAGCGTAGAAGCGCCTGTTTAGCTCAGTTGTAGCTTACGTATAGGCCTAGGTAATATCTCAAAGGTATAATTTAAACTCTTTATACGAGTTAAGCGAGGCAATTATAAGTATTAGCCTTTAGCTAACTCGCTAGATTGTAGGAGATTCTATTAAAACAAGAGACTTCTCTATATTACCCTAGGCCTAGATAACTAAGCGAGACTTAACATATTCTATAGTAGTACCCTTATCTCGCACTTCGTAAATAAACTTCGAGTTAAAGATGCGCTCTCCTACTAAGACCTCGGAACTATTAATAACCTTAATAGCTTACCTTCCTATTAATCTAAGTAGTTCCTTGTCATCTACTTCTTACTCTTACTTTGTTAATCCCTCGCTTCCTACAAAGCCGAGATATACCCCTATACCGAGCTAATTAACGTAGGCGATACTTGTATAGGTGCCGTCCTAGCGTATTAGTCTATATCGACGAGGTCGCCCTCTTCTGGCTAGTTGCTATAGTGGTACGAGCGGCTTATTTGTCTGCCGGGTTCGTAGCGCTCGGTCGCTTACTTGGGGTTGTGGTGGTATAAGTGGTTTATATGCCTGCCGAGTTCGTAGTACTCGGCTACTTACTTAAGGTTAATCGTTTCCTCGATCTAATAGAGGCTCTAAATTGTTTTACTATAGGTTTAGTACTAGTTCTTCGGTGTTTTTATTAAAGTATAGTCGTACTACTATCGACCTAAACTCCTTGTCCCTACCTCCTATCGCTATAGTAACGACTTCGCCGGATATTCTCGTTATTAGGTATAGCCCCGTCTATATTCCTCCTTTTCCCTTCTCTCGCTATACTTTTACTATATAGCCAACGGGTAGTTGCCTAAGGTACGAAAAGGGGCCATTTCTTATACCGAGTACGTCTCGAACGGTCCTACGAGCTCGATGCTTCCGAAGCTCGCTTATTGCCTTTACTAGAGCGCTTACGCGCTAGGCCACACCTAGAGCGGGCGGATCGTCCTCTGTTATTTGTAGATAAGCGCCGAATACTAATAAAGTTAGAATAAGGCCGTCTAGACCAGCCGAATCGTTAATAGCTTTTACTACTATTTAGAGCCTTGAGTCGGCTTCGAGCGATGGTAGTTCTTCCTTTAGTATCTAGTACACTCGCTATAGCGGTCTGTAGTATCTTTCGACTTTTCCGACAGAGTTGTACGCCTTAACTAGTACGAAGATAATATTATAGCCTATTGTTTTAGTATATAGTTTAAACTCTATCGAGTGAAAGTTTATACCCTTGTTATATATAATAAAGTTAGGTAGCCCGAGGTAGCTGTTAATCTATATAGCTTAAAGTAGCTCCTACGTTGTTCTAGCGTCTAGTACCTTAATCTATCGAGCTACTTAGAAGCCTATAGATTCGTCTACGTAGTATAGGACCTTTCTCCTATCGATATTATAGATATCGACGTATACGTTATAGTTAAACTCTCTATTGTTATAGATTGTGAATTTAAACCTTTCTAGTAACTTCTAATTTAACTAGTAGTACTTATAGAATTTTCTAAGATAATCGAGGAATTTAAAGTCGACTTTATAACCGGCGTGTCGTAGAATCAGCGCTAGCCTAGGTATAGAAGGGTGGCCGAATCGGCGGTGTAACCTTTATAGTTCTACCTCGGTTAAGAAGTTGTCGATCTAAGCGTCTACGCCTTAAAGGTAGGCAGACAGTTCTAGCTATTTGTTAATGTTCTAGTAGAAGAATAGGTGGCCGAAGCGACGTATGACTAGGAAGGTCTTACTATCCTCTATAAGGAGAGTGTTCGAGAGGTTATTAAATCGGATTTATATCTTGTCTATATCTTCTAGGTAGAGTAGGAACGGGATATCCGAGGGTATTACGTAGAACTAAATTGTTCTAAGTGGCGTGTTAACGTATATAGAACCGAGGTTTATTGTCCTTCCGATTCTAAACGTAACTACGATCTTTCCCTTTATAGACTCGTCGAGCTATATTTACTATAGGCTGCTGTAGGCTAGGAACTAGTCGTAGCCTACTAAGGAGATATTAGCGGCTCTAGTATTAATAAGGATACTAAAGAAGAAGCTTACTAGATATCGCTTGTTCGTAGTCGGAGTAAAGTATAAAGATGTTTCGTACGCGGGTTCCTTCGAGGTTTAGGCCTCGATCGTATATAAGTATATATAATTATATAAGTTTATAGTTATTTCTTACGCGGAATCGTTATTAAGTATATTACCTACTACTATCTAGGCTATTCTATAGATCGAAACTTCGTTTTCTTTATTGTCGAATACAATCTAGCCGTCTTTTTATATAAAGGTCTCTTTAACTATAGGATCTGTATCTAAGCCTTTAAACTCGATTAGGTATACCGTAAAGGTTCTGTTATTCTCGTACTTACCTTTAAGCTACAGGTTCTTACGCTACTAGCTTAGGAACTCCTAGCGAGACTTACAGCGCTCCTCGAGCGTGTAGCGTATAGACTAGTAGCCTAGCTTCTTATAAATAAAGCACTTCTTAGCGCTCTCGCTAGTACTACTGTTACTTTAGCGGTTGTTGTTCTAGCGGCGCTAGTTCTAACCTAAGGGAGCGTTTAGTTTATAATACTTCCGATCTATATAGAAGGCGTCTAGTTATTCTACTACTTTATTGTTTTAACCGGACGTAGTCCTCTAGGTTTCTACTAGTATTATGTCGTTTAGGTACGTAGTAGGTACGCTCCTATTAGTAAGTTCCTAAGTAATTAGGGAGTTCTTAATAGAATTGACGAGGCCTAGTACGTCTATTGGTAGTCTAGTAATAGTATCCCTATAGGCGGACGTTTCCCGATATACTAGTATAATCTAGTTGTAGAATATAGTATCCCCCCTAAAGGCCGGGATGAGTTTAGTCCTTAGATCATCTATTATAGCTAGTATTAGATCGAAGTACTATAGCGGCGACTTGTCTAGGTTCTATTTTCTAATTTTATCTAGTTTTATTAAGTTCTACTCTGTAAGAGCGTGTTACTAGTATTCTAGGCCTTTAAATCGCCTTTGTATAAGGACTACAGCTTACTAGATCGTAGGTGCTATAGGTAGGCTTCGAATAGAGGTTTCGAAGAAGGTGGCGGCTACGCCTTTTAACATAGCTGGTATAGCTATAAGCTATCCTTCTATAGGTAGTCCGGCGCTAACGTAGACGTTATAAAAGTTCTTTAATTTTAGTATAAAGTTTTCCCCTATACTACCGAACTTTATTACTTCGTTTATATAGTACTTCTAGACGTTCGTAATCTCGTAAGTAAAATCTATAGAGAAGTTTATGTTAAACAAGGTTGCTATATCGTCTAGTACGCTGATCGGCGCTATTAGGTTGGCGCTCTCCTAGGTAGCTTAGAAGTAAGGTGTGAAGCTCCGTAGAGCCTGTCTCTAGTACGGGGAGGCTCTGTCGGTCTATTAAAGTTCTTAAGTTCTGTTTAGCGTGTTCCTTAGTGTGGGTTGACTTAGGATGTTTATTGTTTAGTTCGTAAGAACCGAGGTTAGGTCAAAGTTAGTAGTCGGAATAGGAGTTGTATTCGGGACAGGTGCTAAAGCAGGGGTAGAAGCTGTAGTAAGAGCAGGAGCTGCAGCAGTAGGAGCTGTAGTAGCAGGTAGAGCTGTAGCAGCAGGAGTTAAAGCTATAGCAGCAGGTAGAGCTGTAGCAGCAGGGGTTGAAGTAGCAGGAGCTATAGCAGGAACAGGAGCTACAGCAGGAACAGGAGCTACAGCAGGAGCAGGAGCTACAGCAGGAGCGGGAGCTGTAGTAGGGCCGGGAGTTATAGACCTACCTCGAGGTCTTAAAAGATTTTATTCTCTTATTACGGCCTAGATATAATCTACTTCGCTCGATCTAACTCTAGCTATATAGGCTAGTACTGCCTTGTCCTAGTTCTAATGTTCTATCCTTCGCCTTTAAGCTAGCTCGTAGAGAGCGTTCGCTAGGTTGTTGTCTCGGTTAATGTTAACGCCTTTATAGTATAAGGAGTCAATAAGGTCATCTAGGTTCGTACTATCTCTAGCGATCTCGAAGCCTTCTTAGGAGAACCGCTTAAAGTCTTTACTAAAGATAGAGAATTGTTTTAGACCTTTGTTGTCGCTGGCCTCGTACCTTATAATAGCTTAGTCGATGTGGTCGAGGCGTGCTTACCTACGTTGCTCTATGGCGGCAGTAGCTGCGGTTGTCCTTGCCCGAGTTGATCCTATAGGTACTAGGGCAGGTGCTAGTGCTAGACCTACAGTAGCAGTGTCTAGGTTGTTTATTATAGTCTCCTTGTCCTTCCCTCTCTTCCTAGGCTTGCTTATAGTCGTTTTAGCTTCCTTAGACCCTGGTTATAGGGGGGGCTTAGGTTTAGGTAATAGTTCTACTAGACGGTAGGTCTTGGTGGAGTCTTCGGTCCTAGGGTTACTTACAGCTTCTGACATGAAGGTTGTTTGTAAGGTTTAGCGTTTGTTCGGCTTTATAACGTAGTCGAACAAGAAGAGAAGCAAGATATTCGGGGATACTAGACCTACCTAGAATCGAGCGGAGAAGTAATAGCCGGGGATACTAGACCTGCCTAGTAATCGGATAGATTCGAAGTAGTAGGTACTAGCGTTGTTACGTCGCCGATATAAGAGAGTAAGATAATCCGGGGATACTAGACCTGCCTAGATTATCCGGTAAAGGAAAAATAATACTCCGTAAGGCTAGGCCTGCTTAAGATATCGAGTAAAAAAGAAGCCGTGACGTCAGACGTAAGAGGGCTTAATAATAAAGTATCCGAGTTTACAAGTCTAGAATCGTAAAATAAATAAATAAAAAACGTCTCTAATCTATACGCGCTTACTAATCAGTGTTAGTTTAACTGTAAGTCAATAAGAATAGTATAATAATCTAATATTGTATTACGTCTGAAGTTCTAGCTAAGTAGTAGCTACAGGACCCTCATATACCTAGGAATCACGTCACGTAATTCCCCGCTTGTAAACAGATGGGAATATCGTATTCCCAGATACGTCAGCTTATATACAGCTAGAGTTTGAAGCTTATCCCCTCAGCTACGGCCAAGACCTCCCTAGACCGTACACAATTAAGGTTGACCAATAGGAACCGCTCGTTTCATAAGTTTTAGTTGAAAAATGTATTATAATTGCTGAAAACTATGGGAACAAGGCCTTTCTTTACATAACCACACGTCGTATTTATTACAGGCGAAGCTTCTTTAATGCCGTACCGATTCTCGTTAGTTGTTATTAGCAATTGTACCTAATACAAGTGTTATACAACTCTTTTAGGCTCATAGTCTATAGCAGCCTCTTTTAAGGGCGTAACATCTAGACGGCGAGTTTTAATTTCTATAGTATCTACGTAAGTCAATTTCTAGTATTATAGTAGTAAAATAATATAGGATTAGATCGATAATAGTAGTGTTGTTTACACTCTAGAAGTTGGTGTTCCTACCTAACGCACGGACCACCTAGGGAGGTCCTGGCCGCAGCTAAGGGGATACGTAGCCAGCTTGTCCCGGCATACAGCCAGGCTTAGCCAGGCTTGTACTTGTGCCGGCATATAGCCAGCCTGTGCCAGCATAAAGCCAGGCTTCAGCGAGGTGGCATATCGCAACAAGTAGTATTATTACTGTTAAAAATTTAGTATTCCTACCCCTGTCGGGGGTACGCACAGACTACAAAAAGGAGTTTCTAGTAGTAGTAGAGAGGAGAACATTCCCGTAATTCACGGCTAGACACATCTAAATATAGGGGCTAAGTCGGGTCATTTAAAGAAGTTAAATACCACTTAAACACTTCCATAGTCCGGTGTAATAGTGTCAGTAGCGCTTTATAGCTAGGAAATATTTCACTCCAATTCCAACGAAATATAAGGCTCTATTCAGTTAGATTTTATCGTCCTAAATATCTAGTAGAGACAAGTAGAGACGCGCTAAAATTTATACCGTAGGTCCTTTGATCTACACTCGCTCTATAACACCCGAGGCTTAAGCGAGACCACTTTAAGGACACAACTTTAGGCTATACACACTATAGCTATAGGCTCTTATTTACTTAGTTAGGGTACTAAAACACTAGCACTTTATTTTGAACTTATATAAGCTAGTACATTCGATAGGAATTGTCGCTTTAGTCTCTAATAATAAAAAATAGAATAATTTAAATTAGTTATATTAGAGCCTAGCTCTACGTATTCTAATTAACCGACCTAATTTGTTCCGAGACCTATACCACGACCACCCTTATTTACTACACTTTTTATATAGTAACACTAACTAAAATTGTCTATTCTATTCCTCTATAATGCCTTAAGCCCTTAACGATCGTATCTTATTAATTAATAAATAAATATATATATATAAAAGTAGTAGTGTTACTGATTTTTAGTAGGGTACGGCATAGAACAAATTAGGTCGATTAATTAGAATACTCGAGTACGTAGAGGGGGGTAGGGGAGCCCTAGCTTAGTGCCATTTTTAGTGGGCTAGGATGGGTTGTTGTTGTTGTGGCTGACTAAGCACTTAAGTTGAGTCACGAAAATCTAGCTTACTTTTCACCTTCTCTTACGTAAGGAAAGTCTTGGTTTCGATGTATAAAAAAGCCTCAAATCTGCACCGGCTCAACCGGATATCTCGGTTAAAAGAGGGTTCGCAAGGGGGGTACAGGGGGCGACTAGGGGGGGCCTGAGCCTGTCACTTGGCAAATCTGGTAGAGCAACCAGCCGTTGAAAGTCTCAATATTTGATCGATTTTTACTCATTTTCAGGTGGTTTTTGGGCCCACAAAAAGTTGTAGAAGACGTCTAATAAGTTTCTGAATTTTGCGTCTCATACAGTCATACTACCGGCTCTTCGACCTCTTTCCTGATCTTCAGCAACTCAATAATAGCATCATCCCTCTGTTTAGAAAGCTCATCAAAACTCCTCCCCGCAACAACATCCCTCGTCCCATCAACCCACTTCCCCCTCAACTCCTCATCAACAACCGGATCCCTCTCCGCATACCAAGTCATAGCCGGTCCCAAAAGATGATCAGCAAAATGCTCAATCCCCCCCTTTCCACCCCCTAGATGAAACAACAAACTCGGACCCATAACCCCCCATCTCAGACCTGGTCCATACTGCATCGCATCTTCAATATCAGAAACGGTACAGATATCCTCTTGAAGCAAGTGCATCATTTCCCTCATCAAAGCACCTTGGAGTCTATTCGCCACGTGACCTTTCGCTTCCTTCTTGATATGCACTGCTTTCTTGCCGAGACTGGTGTAGAAGGCTAATGTACGTTCGATTGTGAGTTGGGATGTTTTTGATCCCCCAACTACTTCGACTAATGGTATGAGATGGGGGGGATTAAATGGGTGACCGACTATACATCTCTCAGGTCCTAAATCAGTACTAAGACCCTCTTGAATCAACGAACAACTTAATCCCGAGCTGGAAGTAGCGATAATCACATCTTTCCTAACAGTTCCCGCGATTTTCGCAAAGAGATCCTGTTTTAACTCCAATTTCTCGGGTCCGTTCTCTTGGACGAAATCCGTGTCTTTCAGTGCGGCTTCTAGATCAGTTGTAAAGATTAGATCTGAAGACTTGGCATTTGGAAATGGACAGTTTCCTAGACGGACGAGGACGGGCAATGCTTGATCGACTATTTCGACGAGGAAGGATTTTGCGGAGGGGTTTATGTCGTAGGTTGTTGTTTTTATGCCGTGGGCGAGGAAGAGTGCTGCCCAGGATGCGCCGATGGATCCGCAGCCGATGATGGTTGCTTTTTTGATGGGGGGAGGGATTGTCATTTTTTGTGGGTTCAGAGAAAAGGGGTGATTTCAGTGATAGAGATTTCTTGAGATTATAATATAATACGACTAAGTTATTCGTATATCACTCTTGGGTTCAGTTCCCTTAAGGTTGTGGTTCATACTGCGTCAGCCAAGGAGTACAGTAGCGACATCTTTTATGGAGCCGATTTTCTTCCACCTTCGGGTGGTACCTGAAAACAGGAACGTGATTCGTGTTACAATACCAACTCTTTTCAATAAGTAATTCCTTCCATTCCAGGTTTCCCAATAACCTCTTCACAAACACTTTCCTCATAGAAGTGGCGGCGGGATTGAGTGACTAAAACATCACCTGGGCAAGCTCCATCAAAATACAACACGTGACCACTAGGACTCATTAAGGCTCTGTTGAGTCAGAAATATCGTCGTGAAATATCGTCCTGATTCGTGCGCGTGGAATTCGCTCGATTTAGCCTTACGAGTACAAGCGACAGCGCAGTAGAAAGACGCACTGACTATTATTCTAAGCGCTTTGAATTGCACCCCACTCTGAGTGAACACAATCAATAAATTTATCTTGTCTCAATACCCTGTCGTCGATCCAATTCTGATTCACACGATATGGCGCTAGGTTGGTATAATCGATTTGTTAGTCGGGACCAACAAATCGCTCATATCGTGCAAAGACTCGTCGACTCGTCTACATCTATACTATTCCACTATATTTTGTACTATATTCCACCACCATGGGATATAGAAATGTAAGTACATTCTTTAGTTTAGATGCTGATTTCTTAAGAATAACAGGTTGCTTTACCGCTGTTTTGACCGCTGTTTTTCTCCCTAAAACAATCCAACAAACCCCTGATTAAATGCGAATATATCCGTTATCTAACATTCAATAACTTGGTTTATTCGCCAGCTGTCACACCGATTAAACCACTGAAATCGCACTACAAATCGACGTTACAGCGAAAGGCGGGGAAAAAACCAGGGGTAAAGGGGGTGGACCTGGTCAATAGTACAATTCGGCTACAACTTTTGGCGAAATCAGCGAATCAGAGATACTGATTTGGGTATTATAGACTTTGGTCACATATGATCTGCGTAACAAGGGCAACTCTTAGCTGTCCACCCTCTTTAACTTGACACACAAGGATGGGAGGACACTATACCTATTTAGGACGATATTTCCTTGGTGCGATATCTGACTGAACAGAGCCTAAGCGAACATCAAAACAACCCATGAAGCTAAAAGAAATGTAAAAAAGTCCAACAAAAAATGTTAAAAAAGCAAAAAAAGACCTAGCCTCTAAATTTAAGAGGCGCGCAGGACTTAAAACCAAACGTACTGAGTTTTTGATTATTTTTGTGCTTAGATAGATTGAAAACACGAGTTCAATATTGTGAGGTTTACGACCACTAGACCATTGCAGTTGCCTAGCGCACCACCAACAGGTGTATAATTGGTGGATTTGGTCATGGGGGTGTTATATTAATAGATAAGCAGAAAAGAGGTCTGGACTCTGGAGGAAGGTGTAAGGACTTGGCGAATTGAACACTTCTCCATATGAAGTCATTCAAGTTTCTTACTATACTGTTGATGAATAAATTTATACCAGAAAATTGCCAGACTAAAACGAGAAATAATTAACGTGCCCATTTCAACCCCAGGCCAATTGAGGAAAGAGTTAAACGTGTTAGTTAGAAAAGCAGGAATCGCAATTACTCTTCCCCCTAAACCGCTCATTTCAGTCCTTAACCCCACACCATTACGTCAAAGAGAAAAACCCATCCAATTCCAAGATACCACTAAAGCCAAGTCCTTCCAAACCATATCTACAACCCCACAACAAATTCTCAGTCCAAAACAACGAGTAAGTACTAACTAATAAAATGATATCTATACAGAAACCATCAATATCTAGTCTTTCAAGTTTCAACTCCTTGTCAAAATCATCATTCAATTCTAGAATCTAGGTCTTTGTTCTTCCCCGGTTGTCCACCAAACAATTTGCAATTCACATTAAACCCTTTCATTTCGTTCCCATCTCAGATTCTCAGATTAAAGCCAAAGCCAAAGAAAAGAGGAGAGTACTGACATTCATGATAGATGTGTCCCTTACGGGTTAACATCATCTGAAGGAGAGGCCTTTTCTTCTTATAGCTGGTACGTCATCATTGAATTAGGAGAAAGGATTACTCTGCGGAAGGGGTGACAGTGACATCTCTGTCATCATATGGTATCGAAAGTTGGTTCTTGCTAAGTGATTCCACACCCTCCCAGAGAGCAATGAAAGTAACAAGATAAGAACTGACTGTCAGAACTAGCAATGATTGTAGATATCCCCTCCCTTGAATCCGAATTCGAATTTAAATGAGAAAATTGACTTGGTAACGACCGTGCGATTAGGGGATGCAGAAATACGGAATGACATCAGACAATATAAGCTATTTAATCGAGAAAGGTCGCGACGTGATGCTTAGAAATAGAGTAAAAAATTTAGGACTTCTGAATGATGCGCTCAAATCAAATCACCCTTCCTAATCCCTTCAAAAACATACCGAATACACACACCAAGAAACCCAAATCTACTCAAATCAACCAAACCAAATCAAACCACCTTCCTTACTCCCCATCAAAAGTTCCAAGTTCCAAAACACTTGTCCCTCCATTCCAACTATAAAGCAATCAGTAAACTTCTAAACACCTCAGCCCAGTAAACCCATCAACCCCATCAACCCCCCCCCCCCCCCCCAAAACAACAAGCAAAACAAACCAAACATCCAACACCGCCCCGCTCCTCAAACCCAGAGATCCCCAAACCCCAAACTCCAAATTCCACAATAATACTCCAGATACTCCAGATATCCCAGTCTCACAAATACAAATTCATGACTCATCAGATCGCTAGTTCCAAAGTAAGTAAGTACAGTACTGTCCTAATATCGCTGACAGATCCTACAGTACCAGAAACTAGCTCTACTCTAGTCTCAGACTCCAGATATGAGATATGGATATGGGAAGAGAAAAAGTAAAAAGGGAGATGGATACTCCGTATTGATTGGTAATTCCCGGATTCCCCATCATTTCATTTTCATAAACACCCACTGTCAACAAAACGTCCAGAATCTTTATCACAAAAAAACCTTCCAACCTGTAGAAAATCTACAAAAACAGTCGTAAAAAACCCTACCTACCCCATCGAAGAAAATCTCTTCATGACCCCATCTAGCGCCCTAGTACTTTTAGCTCCATACAGTACCAAAAAGCCGGATATCATCAAGCGGCGTACTAAACCCCCCAAAGACCCGAAAGATTAACTGTCTTTTGGCTACCTAGCTGCGACTAACCAACCATCTTATCCACTAATTTACCAAGATCCGTTCAGACAGATACACCTAGCTGGACCACACCAGGTAAATCTCACAACCAGATCTCATGGAGTCGTAGCGTGATACCATACCACATTACAAACACGAAGAACAGTAGGATAGGATAGACAGATTTCCATTTCCTAATTCTACCACGAAAACAAGAAGGAAAAAAGAGAAAGACAACCAACTTTAGCAGTCCCAACAAAAACAAATAGAACCCCAATAAGAAAAACCCTGGCCTTGATTGTGTCTGCAACTTTTCCCTCCAATAGTCGTTCGTTCAGTAATAAAGGAAACAAAAAAACATGATAAGTTCCACCCTGGACATTTCTGCTAGAGTCATAATGCCAACCCACCCAGAATAAATCTGTCAAATCCTCAAGTGAGGAACGGTATTCGCTCACTTCTTCAGGTATATCTGAAAATGCAAAAATGAAAAGAAAAGAAAATACAACGGCGCATACCACAAGCTAAAAGCCACCCAATCTCAACGATGCTAGTAGTAATGCCGAATATCTAACATTAGGCGGTTCAAATGATATCGATTTTGGGTTTCGAAAAGTGCTGCCAGAAGAGGGAAAGAAAAAGTTATTATAGAACATTTGATTACTGTCAATAGATATAAGACCTGGACGTAAAGCCGTAAACGATGATGCCGGATATCAGTTTGTCGTGTTCAAACAGCCAGCCGTGATTTTTGTAAACTGTGAAATGCGCGAAGTTGATCTGGCCAAAGTTTAGTCACCTTATGGTAATGAAAAACCGTAGAAGAGGAACTTACAGAAACCGAAAACAATGAAAAATCAGAAGCCTAAGAACCGGCAGCGAAACGGACTGAATTGGAATTTGTAGGAACAACCCCCCCAGCAGGCGATGTGACCGGTGCAGCGAGAGCATCATCACCGGATGTCTCATAGGAACTGCCGACCCCCGATCCTGCTCCAGATCCTGGATTCTCAGCAGCACGGTTTCTTAGGCGCCAATGTCGAGTCCTACGGCTACGGCCAGTCTTGGGATCTTGAGAACCTGTAGGAGGATCACTGGGAGCCGAGACGCGGCGTCGTTGCTATAAATGTATCAGTCAAAAGGACTGGACATTTACGCAAATAAGCTTACGGATGGAGGACCCTGTGGGATTGGTTGGCTTTCTCCAGAACTAACTGCTGTTATGTCTGAATCCTGAGCACCGTCAACGGAATCCTGGAGTCTGCTAGCTGGCTCGCTCTTTGCCACGTGCCTTCTAGCGATTCTGGACCGTTTTGTTTTGGGCTTATCGACTGCGGATTCTGCTTCGGTGGACATATCATGAGAAGGGAGAGATTCAGAAGCTTCAACCTCAACGGTGCCATCTGGGTTTCATTAGAATCAATCAAGAACGCGAATACATCAGGTCATACCCGTGCTCTCAAACCTGGCCTTCTTTGCTGTCTTTTTGCTCAAGCTTGCGGCGGCCTTTTTCTCCTCCTTTTCAATTTTCTTTTGGGCTTTCATAGCCTCCTTGGATGTCGTTGGCTTTGCAAGCGAAAGACTTTCCGAAGCAGGTTTGGAAAGAAGTGGGACGAATTCAGGCGCGTCAGGTTTCAACTTGGAGCCCTGTGTATGTTAGACGGCATTGTATATATATATACCCATCCTTCAAGCACAACGAAAAAATAAGTTCTGGATTAACACAAACAAAGCGGCCAATAATATTGTAATTTCAGTGAAACTTTTGACTTCTACGTTTTCCTTGGCAACAATGTACTGGAAGCAACTATGCGACCGTTGCGGTTGACGCCCCGAGGAATCAGTTCTCTTCTGTGCTTACCTCTCGCTGATGTCCAGCTTCACCCTTCCTCATATCATCTTTCTTGTTGTTTTTGTCAGTAGCAGACGCGCTGGTTTCCGGAGCTGCCTTTGCCTTGACAATTTCTGCCTTTTGTTTGTTTGGGCTAAGATCGTTGATTATATTGGTATCTTTCTTCTCTGGGCTTCGAGATCGGGACCGCTCGGTAGAAGGTTTGACGAAAACCTGCTTTGACCACAACCCGTGATACTTTCCGCGGGCTTGAATCAAATCTTGGTGTGTTCCCTCTTCAACAATCTCGCCATCCACTACAACAAGAATATGATCTGCCTTCATGATCGTTGAAAGACGATGTCTGACCGTATTAGTAAATTTATCATAACAATACAATACCGCAACTCTAAACTTACGCTACAATGAAAGTGGTTCGGCCACGGCATAGAGTTCTGAATCCTTCTTGAATAAGATTCTCTGTTTCGGTATCAACAGCACTCGTAGCTTCGTCCAATAGAATGATTTGCGGTTGCTTAAGAATGGCACGAGCTATTGCAAGACGTTGCTTCTCGCCACCAGACAATTTGCTTCGTTTTGTATTAGCGATTTGTAGAGATAATGCAGACGAGCACTTACACTCCCATATGACCAACGAAAGATTGGTAGCCATCCGGAAAGGACATAATCTTATCATGGACCGCGGCAGCTTTACAAGCCTCATAGACTTCCTCATCAGTAGCAGACAGACGGGCATAGCGTACGTTGTTCATTATTGAGTCGCCAAAGAGCGTAGGATTTTGCGGGACAACGCCAATGTTTGCTCGGAGACTAAAAGGTGTCAGGCAAACGAAGGAATCGGTCGAGTTAGGAACGCATACCTGTTGAGAGTCACATCCCGAATATCTTGGCCATCGATAGATATGCTACCACCTTTAACATCATAGAACCGATCAATCAGTTTTAGGATTGTTGTCTTTCCGCCGCCTGTTTGACCAACTAAGGCTATAGTCTTTCCAGAGGGCACAGTAAAGCTGACGTTCTTGAGGGTAGGTTTTCGGTCATCGTACGCAAATTCGACTCGATCAAATTTAACTGATCCTTTGTTCAACTTCAACGGTTTGGAACCTGGCAAGTCTGAGATCGAAGGCTTTGTTTGGAACAATTCGAGTAAACGTTCCGCATCTATCAAACTATAAGATATGTTTTTGAAAACCGTGGCAAAGAACATCAGAGGATCTACCCGAAGTAAGCATTTAAAGAAACTCCTCGGATCTTGATAATGACTTACTTGCAAGCTGTGCCCAATACACAAGTAAAGTTGTAAATTTGCCAACTGACTGTCCCTCAAATGCAACTTGATACACGCCAAGCCAGAGAGCTCCCCAGAGACCCAGGGTCATGATAATACCTTGAGCCGCACTAATTGACTGTGAGGACATCTCATAGCTGTATTTGGCTTTCAAGTGATCCTGAACAGCTTTTAGAGGTTAGCAAGTGACTTTCATATTCATGCTAGGTTGAAGCGCTTTAAAGATGACCTACCAGATCCATATTTCTCCTTTTCGTATGGAACCATGTTGAACATCTAAGACAGTTAATCTACAGTCCAATTCAATCGTGATGGAAACTCACACTAGCAGTAGTCCATCCATCTAGAGAGTCATATCCAACTTGCCATTCCTTACGCGCAACAGCAATATACTTTCGACGCTTGGCTGCCCGCATACTTACCAGCTTTGTCGTAACGTAGAGGTAAGCACTTGCTGTTGATGCCATCATCAAGCCCATGTATGGCCCAAACATAGACCAGAGATAGCCAAAGGCAATTGCAAGATCAATGAACATGGGTACGACTTTAAAACAAATGTTTTCTAGCAAATCTGCAACTGATCTGCCACCACTGACAGCCTGAACCAGATCAGAACTTGATTTGTTATCATGAAAATCCGACGAGAGGGTCATAATATGGGCATGCGACGCTGTACTGAGTGCGTCGTATGAATACTGCTCAACTGGTGTCCAGAGCCACTTTTGAATCCAACCGATACATGCGCTGCTGTTGATGAAACGGTAAGCAGTATAGACCACAACAGGAAGCCAAATGTTACGGTCCATTTCTATGTGCTGGTGGTTAGTAAAGCGCCAACATACGACCTAGACAACTGGATGACGCACCTCCTCCAACATGTTTTGTGAGGCTGTCAACCATCACACCTAATTGATTAGGAATTAGGACGTTGAGAGCATTGGAACCCAACAAGCATAGTATCACGAGAAACCCTCTGAACTGAAGACGTCGGTCATGCATTGGAACGACATATGGAAAGAATACCTTGCAAGGATGTTAGCATGGCAAAGCCTGATCGCTTTAAAACACTCACAGCAAACCCTTTAGCGTAGGTGAACCAATTGCCATCTTGCTTCAGGCGTTTCTGAATTAGCTCCTGCGCTTCCTTTTGCTTTTTAAGCCATGAATCTCTTGCTGTGTCATCGTCGTCCTCCTCAGTATTATCAGAGTCTTGGGTTTCGGTGGTACCATACCCGTTTGCGGAATCTTCAGAGCTTGATGGTTTGGGAGCGAGCTTCTTTCTCAACAGGGATTGTCTTTCTGCATCGGCATTATCGTATTCTTTGTCATCATCTCGCAAGAGGAAATATAATACAATGAGGGCTACAAACGTTGCGATTCTGGCAGATGTTGTGAGGATAAGGGTCCAGTCAAAGATTGATTTGGGAGGTCGGCAGTCGTTTGGGAGGACGACCAAGATGATTTCAACAACAGCGCCAATAAACCAGGTCCCATAGTAAGGATACCAGACAGGGAATTTTGAGTCTGTCAGAGCCAGGGCTTGAATTCCAAAAGCGATTGTTGATCCTATGAGGGAAACCTGCCAAAATCAATATATCAGTAACTGACGAATAATCTCCAGGATACAAGAATCACTAACTATTCTATCCTGTCCAGGATACCATTGTGAAGAGGTTGCAACAATATGACTCAAAACAACGATTGACTCAGCAAGCTACCAGTATATCAGCAAAGGGGTGAGGGATGAAATGACGCCGTGGAATCGCCTACGTATGTGCCAGCAATCACGAATATCAAACCCAGTAAGACATTGCGGCGAACTTTCTTATCACGGATCCGAAGTGCTTGAGTCTGTAAGGTGCAGACAGTAATGGACAGAGCCAAAAGGAAGTAAAAGAAGACTACGGCAGGATACGCATAGTGTATGATTTTGATGACAGCCTCAGCCTAAGTCAAGGTCAGTAATCTTCCTTGATATGTAGTTGAGTTACGTGGTGCTGGAGTGCTGGACTCCTGGAGCTCGTTCTTCAGATTGAAGCCATGAGAGTGTGGAGTCGTAGCGAGGATAGGAGAAAGACCTACGCGATGGGGAATGAGAATGCGCGGAGCCATGATTTGAGTCTATTCCAAGAGAACGAACGCGGAAAGCGGTACAACGTGGAGGCGGAGGCGCCACCTGGGAGATGGACGCGTTGCTGAGTACACAGGTGATCAGTAAATCGGTCAAACCTATGATGTAGGTTCCAGAGCCAGATGGCCCAGCCGTGAGCGCCTTTGAGATGGGCTCCACGCAGAAGAAAATGAGGGGAGTGTGTTGTGTCTGAGGAGAGCAAAGGGAGAGTGTTGAGGGGGAGAAGGGTATTTTGGATTCTAGGAGAGGAATCGGGGAAAAGAAGGTCGGAGGAAAAAGATTATGGAAAGGGCACCTCAGGCAGACAAGACAGGGAAGACAGGGAAGACAGGGACAAGATGAGGGAATGGCAGGAGCGCTGCAGCAGAGCAGGCTGCCACCATCAGGGGAAGGCACAACCAGAGGAGGCTGAGAGACAAGACCGACTATTCACCTGGGCAGTAACGCTATAGCAACCTATGGTACTGGACAGGATCGTGCCTCCTCCCCCAGTTCCCACCTGGGCATTTATGCCCTCAACTTGAAGGTGCTCCAGATTCACCTGCACATCCAGACTCTGGCTGTCCTTGCCAGTAGGTGCTAGTGCTAGTGCTAGTGCTAGCGCTGGCGAAATCTCTGATCCTCCTCAGATCTGAGGAGGCTCAGATTGGCTAAGCGGGTGTAGGTAGCCAAGACGCACGTCACATAAATTGGAGGGATAGAATACCTAGGTACCTAGCACGCTGTTCAACCTAGACCTCAACCTTTCATGTATCCAAATCCAGGGTTTCTGTCAATTTGGATACCACAAGGTGATGCCGCAGGTATGAGGTAACTCCACCAAGAGCTAGAGCTAGAGCGCCTGGCACCTATAATGGCATGAAAAGGTACAAGCACAACACAATACAGTAATAGCTATCTTGAGAAGCAAAACGCAGAAGCATAGGAGAAAGAATCAGAACCAGAACCAGAACCAAAATCAGACTCCCAGTCGGAGCCCCACAGTGTTTAATACATATTCTAAGTACTTCAAACATGCCTTTGCACACTATGACTTGACCATGACCACTGTACAGTAAGTACTTGCATCCCAGCTCAGGGGTCCAAAGAACCACCACATGTCAGGAGATGAGGGGTGAGGTGAGGGGCAAGAAGAGGCAAAAGTACCTGATTAGCTGTGACTCAGATTCAGCTGTAATGAGAGGCTGGGAATCCCAAGTTCACAACCATTCAAATTTGGTTTCGTGTTGACACTCCGCTGCCCAGCTGGTGGCTGACGCTGGGATGTTATTGACTCGACTGTTGTTTTGCCTTCGTTGACTTTCTCTTGCATTCCTTCTCTTCTTTCACCCCTTGCAGATCTATCTGTTCGCTCGCTTGTCACTTTGCCCCTGAGTCTTGGCCAACTCGCTGTACACAAACATCAGCAAAGTATTTCAACCTCGCCTTCCTCTACAGCAACCTTTTCAATCCGGAATCTGCGTTGTTGAAGTACAGTTTTGTGTTGGTGGCTGGCTGACAGGGCGGTCTTCCAATTGCGGTTGGCGCTCAGCCTTTCGTTTATCCGTATGTCCACCTAGCTTCTCTGCCTCGAGGATAGTTTGACGTCTCTCTCGGGGCGAGAGTTGGCCTTGAAATAGGCCACTTACGAGACTTCCGGTGATAAAGACCGTCAGCCTCCCAGGAGGTATACAAGTCCGCTCGAATGATGACGGTTCGTCAAACTTGTCAGCTGGTCCAGAATCTTTCCGTAAGTCCGTTGGCAAACCGGTTTCCGGGGGTACCACAATCACGATGTTTTTATAAGTCGTGGAACAGCCTCGAAGAGTTGGGATATGAGAGCTTGGATGGCACAGCTTCTGGGAATTTGAAGCGTTTTCGTTCTTTCACCTCGCGAGCTTCAAGGAAACATAAAGCTGACCCGATGGTCGTCTCCACTGCAAGCCAAGGCACACATCCATCCCAAAGCTGGTCTAGACACTAGACAGGATCAAACGGCATCTCAATTGAGGAAGCTCCTCGTCTTGCAGGACACGACGCTGTTGGGCGGGTCCTTGGTCTATTGTGCTAATCTTTTGCTAAATCAAGCGTCGAAAGCTTGCCAAGTTGCCCCAATGTGGCCTGGCCACCTTGACTTGATGATGCCAGATGAGCTGAGATGGCCATCTGCGATGAAAGGTAAGCCGCCTGCAAGCCTGCTGCAAAAACGTAGAACGACGCCTGACCTGTCACCACAGGATGCAGAGCATCGCATCGCCATCGACTACCACCACTAGGGGGGTAGCAGCGGTGGCAGCGGTGAGAGCGGTAGCGGCAACGGTAGCGGCAGCGGCAACGGCAGCCGCAGCGATTGCTTCCTCAAATTTCAATGGCTTGAATATGAAGGCATTTCGGTGTTCATAGTGTGTCACAATTACTGCATGATGAAAAAAAAAAAGAAAAAGAAAATCAAAAGATGTTCCACCCATACCGTTGGTCGTTGTGTTCGCGCAAGGTCAGTTTCTGGTCTGTCTCAAGGTTTTATGGCAAATCGTGGCAAATCGTTTGTGTGGTACGCCGTTGGGTTGTTATGTTAGCCAACACGCTGTGGCCATGTGCCGACGACCCCTGTGCAACATATCAACTTCTCCCACACCGTGAAACCCCCGCCTCATCTTTCCCCTCCTTATCAAATGACCTGTCTCTCTCTCCCCCGGCGCGGCGACTGCAACTGATGTACTCATTGGTATTGTAAAGAGGCTAGTGGTATACTCAGAGTTACCCTACAAGTTAGTATGTCTCATTGAGACTCTGGTTTTTGGCTAAAGCGATGAATCAGAGACACAAAGTTACCGTCCCAGTTCGCCAGCCGCAACATATCCACCTCCAACGGTGGATCATCAGATGAAGTTGCAACATTTGGTTGCTTTCGTGCAGAAATCCTTGTGTGCTCACAACAACCGAGGAGAACCTTGAGGGGAACCTTGAGGGGAACCTTGAGGTCTCAGGTCTGACGGTACTGTGCTACTTGAGCATCAATTGAACCCGCTGTCAAGCAACATCAAGCAACATCATCGGGAAATATCTACCAAGGATAGCGCTGGAAGGAAGATTGAGTGGATCGCTCAATAAAAAGTGCCGATCAGTCACCAACCTTGGAACCAATAATCCATCTGAAAATATCTTATCTGCTGTGAACCCATTGTTGGATCCCAGTCGCACAATCGCGAGGTTCCGAATCAGGCATCCATGGTTATATCTCAATAGGAAACTGGGTTATTATCTCCGACCAAACTTGTTTGGGTCTTAGACTCTTAGCCATCTTACTGTACCTACTTGACCTTTCTTCAAGTCCATGTGACGGTAATATCTGCGCTCCGACGCTCCTTGGGTAAGATTGTTAATTATGAATCGTACTGGTCATCAGTCGTGGATAATATGCGGTTGGCATCCTCCCTTCCGTTCCCAATAACCTTCTTTGTGTAAACGATGATGGAGATCGAGAGACGACAATGCAAGTTGCCATATCATGAACAAGGGAGCCCTGTGAGAGCACGCACTCCAAAAACCCGTGGATGTGGTACCAATTGGAATGTTTTCTCTGGCTTTTGACTTGCTCCTGTGGTCCAATTTGTTGGTATTGGCTAGGAACTGGTCCATGGGATTTCATCAAAATTACACCGCTGGACATACTGCTGTTTCCTCGTGGCTGCGTTGCTGTCTCTCCCAAAAGATGCACCTCGACTACTTGAGCCAACTGATCAGCCCCTCGGTAGTTGCCTGGAATGCAATCTATACCGTCGATACGGACTTGATTAAATATTCTGTCACATATCCGTTTTCCGCCTTCGGCTACTGTAAGATACCGTCCTACCGGCACTTGACGTTGAGTTGGGTGTCGAATAAGGCTCTGTTCACTCAGAATGTTGGACCTCAATTGAGCCTTAATATTAAGTGGATTAAATAAGTGATCGACATAATATTTAGCTACTATATCGTAGTTCTGTTCACTTAGAGACTTAGAGTAGAGTCAATTTAAAGGCGCCGGAACACGCTCTCAATCAAGAATAGCGCTTATTTACGACCCACACACACCTCAAATCAACCTTAATTAGGACGATATTGAGGTCTAACATTCTGAGTGAACAGAGCCTAAGCAAAGAAAAAAAGTAAACAAACCGTTTCTGGGAAATAGAAAGCCGTTGGAAGATGAAGAGAGCGATTTATGTCATCTGGCGAGAGAGTAACATTTGACTGAAGATTCCCGGAAGCCTTGCGAAGTTGCGAGAATAGTCGATATGGCTTTCAGTAATCTGATGTGTACGAACAACTGACGACAGAACCACCCATCTAGATTGTTACCACACACAAGCAAGTAATCGCGAGGGCGGCAATAATGAAGATGAAGTATGAGGCAATAAGAAAATAAGAATATCAGAGGCGGGCATGCTGCCGATGCCGTATCACATGACTGTCTCTGCAGTCTGAGGCATTGGTACAAGTTGATTCTGATCTGAGTACTACTGTATGAGTAGTTGAACTTTATGCCGCGCGTTTCGGATCGCTTCGCAAGTTTTTCTGTTCGATTGATGAATTGTCATAGCGTACTCGGTCTAGAATGAGCCACTTCGTGAAACTTGGGGGAAGTGATCAACGAAATCAAGCTCTGCACGGCTGTAGCAGAACCACTGATATCTTCAAAAAATCAGCACCTTCTATTCTCTATCAGAAGGGTGTTTTTGCCTACCTGAATTGCTAAACATGTTTTGTGTGTCGCGTCTTCTCATTCTGGCAACTCGATTTCCCAGTTCACATCGTATTTCTTCTTTCATACATTTCCGTGTTTTGTGTGAACCGATTGCTGCTCCAATAAGTACGTTTTGTCAAAAGTCCTTCATCCTGGCCTATAAAACTCTGTAGGCCAGAAGTATATTTTACGCGGTACATAGCATAGTAGTATTTTTTGGAAGGAGCTCGATGTTGTCAAGTCGATGACAATCGTGATGGGGCGAGAACTGTTTGCCATCGAAGACAGAATTTTGAGGATTCTTCTTGAATGAGTTACTGAAGAGAAACAACGGGCATCGCAATTCCGTAAGACGAAGAAAGATAATCAACACTGCCTTGGTATGTCAATATCGAATGACTGCGAGATTGAAGCTCACGGTACTTGTTGGATAGTTGAATACCTTATGGCAATAATGCCACTCGAGTAGGAAGAAATGCAGACGGGTAGTGGAAGGGCGGCTTTGGAGAGCAGCCTCGGCACTGATACTCTCGAGTCTCTTATGAATGTGGTTTGGCACTAGAAAAATATGTCAAATCGATAAGAATATAACATGTCAAATAGATCGCATTTGTATAAGATGTGATGTATCATCTTAGAAGTTGCACGACATCAGAATCGGGACACGGCAATTTAAAGGTGGATCCGGACGGAGTTTTGATTTTCCGTGTTCCGTCGACAACTCAAACCTCTCGTCCTTCAGAGAGCGGGACTTCTCCTGTATCAAGTCTTTCACCACGATGTATTTATGTTATCTTTTTTATTCTGCTATTTACTGATTGATCATTGAGGGCTTACAAATCTTCTTAGTTCTCCTCTCCTCGACCGAAGAGATATCATCCTTGAGATCTGGGTATGCCCGACTCTGATGATTCAAACTTATCATTCTTTCGCACCATGCCCAAAGAAAACGCCCAAAGAAAATCACTGCTGTGAAAATGCGACTGTCATACTCTAACATAAACAGAAAATGAAACCTCTTTTCAAGGAAACCATCGGTCGAACGCCCGAAGACAAATCCAGAACCATGTCCAAAGACCATGGAAATACTCAAGAGGAAAGAGGAATGCATTGGAAAACATCCTGCCAAAGGAGAAGAAACAAAGAAATGAAAAGAAAAACAAAAGAAAGTTCGGATTTTGTCCAATTGATCTACCATCCAAACATCCGTTGATGCCATGGACATGTACGTTCAAAATGGCTTGAAACTGAAATCGATGTTCGAAGCGTTGAAGTTGCTGGGATTGAAACTTGCGTTCGCTTGACCGTCATTTGCTTGACCAGCATTTGCGTGACCGACATTTGATTGACCAGCATTTGATTGACCAGCACCGAAGCTCATTTGTGCTTGTGTCATTCCTTGAGTCGACATCGTCGTCGTGCTCGCATCACTTGGTCGTGCGGATCCAGGGCGGAAATGGGTATTTGGTTGACCAGGAATGAAGCTCATGTGTGGTTGCGGCGTTCCTTGGGTCATTGTCGTCATAAATGGCTTCACATCACTTGATCGTGCGGATGCAGTGCGAAAGTGGCCCCGAGGTTTGGTTGTGCTTGCTTGGTTTTGTTGGTAGAAACTGGGGGTCTGATGTAGGCTTTGAAGATATGCCGACGATAACGGACCAGTCGAGTTAAATCCACCAGGGTTGCCAGAGAACACTTGACTGTGTGTTTGAGTACGTGAGACATCTGGTCTAAAGCTGGTATTGCTGTCCGCACGGTTTGCGCCGGCAATGAGTCTCTGTCGCTCTTGGTATCTCTCCCGGTCTATGGCAGCTTTTTGCAGTCTCAACTCGTGCTGATGATTCGATGAGGCGAGATTTCCACGAATTGTGTCCATGAGATCTGGTTGCGAACTTGGGCGATGGACATTGCCGACCTTTGGTTGCTGTTGTGCACTAGCTTTTGCGCCTAATTCATTTTGGCGAAGGATCTCAAGAAGCTCTTTTGAGTGGTTACCCTTTCCGAGGTTCGGGATTACAGGACTATTTTGAGAGTCGTTCGATGCCTTTCGTGGCTGCTGAAGGTTGAAAGATGGTGAATCTGGGTAGAGTTGGGTTGATCTAGTCTTTCGGTGAGCTGGCGATCGACTTTCCTCCAACTTAGAATTGGCAGCGAACTGGGCACCAATATCTCTTGCAATTTGAGTAGCAGAATTTTGCATAGATCTACTGAGTGTTGGCGTACTGGTGGCACTAAGTTGGTGACTGTGAAGAAAGCTCAACACGCTAGGGCTAGGCTCTGCATGCTTCTGGCCATGGTTGGAACTTCCTGGAGTTGCGTATGGATTGTATGAGGCTTGTGCGTCACGTTTTGCGATAGCCGCCTGATACGCCCCCTCTTGCAAGTTCTTGTGGTCTTTTCGAGCACCCCGGGATCCCCGCGTACGCGGCAAGTGAATGGCTCGCGGAGCAATGGGTTGCGGAGCAGCAAGTTGTCGAGCAGTGAGTTGTTGGGCTCCTGCTGGGAAGAAAGTACGGTCGTCGGCATCGTGAAAACTCGCGGCTGCTTCGTGTACCTGGGAAAGATGGTTTCTAATCTCCTGGGGAAGGGGGGCAGTTCTGCTTTCAGCAGCAGCAGCAGCTTGACGTCGGAAACTGATGGCATGCTCAGGATCCGCAGGGTAGTCAGGATGTCCAGGATCAACCCATTTAACCTCCATGTCACGAGCCGGGAATGGGACATGATCAAGGGGATATCTTCGATGGTTCTCTGGATTGCCATGCATGCGCTGATAGATGCCCCACTACAATATGTTAGTATACGTTGCTTATTAGATTCGCAGATGAAAGCGATGAGGATGATCGTATCCAATGACGCTCCAAGAGATGAGTGAAAGGATAAATTTGCTTACGTTGGCATTTGGGTCGATCTCTCCATCATTGGGATATCCGCCTTTCTCCTTAAAAACAAGCTTCTTCATGGGCTTATTTCCATTCTTGAGATACACCTGATACATCTCCTCCACATCAGGGTCATCATCTACCTTGAATCCTTCTAGAAACATTTGGGCAACCTGGCACTCAGGGGTGTCGCGAATACTTTCGTACAGATCTTGAAGGGTCGGCGTACTGTTGGTATTGGTATTGGTATCGGTATTGGTCTGCGCGTGCTCAGGCATCCGATCATGTGCAGTCATTCTATGACTGTGACTCTCAGCGGAACCGAAATCTTGTTGGGATGTTCGGTCCATCTCGTCAGTTGGGGTGGTCGGTTGCGATGTTGAAGAGAGAGAGAGGATGGATAAGTTCAGACGCGAAATTTGGTGGGGGGAATCAAAATATAACCAAGGTTCATGGTCGGCGTGTCTCCATTCACTAGGCAACCACCAGTCATGAACCGCCATTTTCTTCCTGAAAGCTCCAATATCAGCAGTTCCAACCGACATATGATGATTGTGCTTCACGCATCAAAAAGAAATCTCTATTTCTCATCACATTCACATGCAATTTCTGTCGGATGTTCATTTTGATTGAATTAGGCGACTTCCCCCATTTCTTTGAGAATATTCAAAGAGTCAAGAAGTTTCAACTTTTCCTGCACAGCCCACCTTGCTTTATCCTTCCTTTTACCACCACAATAATAGAGAGGGGTTTCTCTACAAACAGCATGAAGTTGGTAAGTGGGAAAGAACGTATTCTCCCTAACACAAACAAGAGGTCTCCTTTGTGCTCTCATTTGAAGCAGGGGTGACCATTATATCATGTCATACCACTTCACCAGTTAGCAATCCATCTTCATCTCACGTAGAAGAAGGGTTACCTTTTGATCTAACTCTTAGCTTATCTTAGTAGTTGTTCAAAGGAAGAGTCCATCCAAAGTATCGCAATTCACTTGACCACTTTACCACTTTCTTTGTGGTATTCAACCCTCTCATTTGCAGAATGCAAATCATATTACAGACCATGCTAAGAAAGAAACAACTTTGGCGTTCATGAGCGTGAATGATATTGCCTGTCTTCTTCGCATGTCGCATGACTTTTGGCTTTAGTTCCTTGCGCACAGCGCGTTATCCTTCCCCTTAGTGGTATTGAATCCTTTGCCTAGGCATTATATCCGTTACACTGTTTATAAGAGTAAAGTTTGGAAGAATACTGAAAGCTATAATAGTGATTTCAGCTCATGGGATGGGTGTGCAGATGCCGCTGGTGCCCCATATATAGATAGGTCTTTCAAAAAACCAAATTACTAATTCCACTGATGTCAGAATGAGGCTTCAATGGTGTGATTGTAAAGTGACATACTATGATTGATATAAGTAACAATAGAGTTTGTCTATTTGTTTGACTGTAAGACTTCTTTTGCGCTGTAGATGACAATTGTGACCTCAGCAGGCGACCTGACGGAGGTTTGGAGTGAGTCATGTGACCCTTCTTGGCGGTTTATGTTTTTCTGCTATTCTTAGCTTACATTACATCTTTCCCTTATACTATGTTGTACCAATGATATATAAACCTTTGCTTATTTCTCACCTGGTTAGATAACTTCAATAAGGAGCTATGCCGTAAAAGTCTTGTTGTTTCTCAAGGGTTGAACCCTATATCAATGTTCCAGTGCTTGATACTGTATACATCACTTCACACATCTGGAGACTACTTTTCAACTAGAAATCCATATATTGATGCAGAGACTGTGCGTTTAGCCTTCTTGGTGTCAAATGGTGGTGTGAACCAGTGGTTATATATGATAGAGAATATTCATTCAGTCTGGTCATGTGTAGGCCAAACAATTGCAAAAGTCTTGCACACTGACTATTCTACAAGCATTGCTGAAACAGGTTGACTCATCTGACTAATCAGGTTGCAATAGTGTATTGCATGCAGGGTCTTTTCACAAACAGCCCAGATCTCTCCTTCCGACAGATAGGGGTAATTCGGCTAATCCGATCCACATCAACAACCTTGACATGAACACTTCCTCATTCTACAACCACCCACAGTTCAATCCAGTCAATCTCAGATACATATTCTTTATCTTTAATTAAATTCCCAAAGGGCAGGTTGCTTTGTCATGGGTGAACCCTCGAGGGTGAAGGCGAGCTAATTTCACGCTAACCTCTAGCCCCACACAACAAACAATCCTCAACTTTTGACTTTTCAGACTCAACTTGCTTCTACAGACAACCACCTCGCATCGCACCCACAACTACGTTTGAGCTTCTTGGATCTTCAACAATCTCTCTGGGCTGTACAGAGTCGCTAGCTTCTACTGCGCGCAGAGATCTGGAACCCTTGAGCTCCCGCGCCAATGCTTTGACACAGCGAGCAAGCCAGCAGAAGATCAAACAACAGCCTTGGCATTACTCCAGAGGTTTATGTGCGCCACATCAATCTTCATCTCTCGACCAGGCTTCTTCTCATCGTTCCACCTCAGCTTAGATCGCCCTCTCTACTGTCCTCTCATTGACCTTACCAAGTCCGCTTGGCTCATCCTCTCGCTCTTACCTCTACTCAAGGTTAGTATAATTACATCCTCAAGCACACAATAAGCGTGCGAATGCATTCTAACAATGGAAAGATTCTATGCGCAGTGGCGATAGCAGCTCCAACACTAGTTTCTGTTTCTAATTCCGAGGGCGCTGGATCTTTGAATCAATGTCATCTCTTCTGGATGATACCATCAATCGTCAGTCTACCGCCCTTTTTAAAATGCTGTGAAAACATACTGACTTCAAAGTAGTGACGAGTCCATACCTCTCGAGGACATCGCAGCAGGCTCAGATGCTTCTATATTCTACGATCAATCCAAGCACTGTGGTTCGCGAAGCTGTCGTCATCCAACGTCTCGGGACTATATCCAAAAGATGGCCGGAATGCACGAATCAAGAACCAGAAATATGGTTTCTCCCACACACTTCTTTATCACCTCTTCAGCTGCTTCTGAGGTTCAGGACATGTCTTCGCCAAATCAACCATCAATTTCAAAGCCAGCCAAGGAGCGGAAGATACCAGCATATCTGTCGTCGATCTGTCTTACAAACCTCGTTATCTCACCCAATCTCCAGTTCCTCGCCTCTTCCTTTCTGCTCTCGAGATTTGGACTACCGATACTTTCTATCGCGGATTACGCGCCTCAAGGATCTTCTTACAAAGACCCCCCACTGTGTCGAACATGATAACAATTCCGCCACCCGAAAGAGTACATTGCTCTTGGAATCCTCGGAAGACAAGAGCAATGTACTCTCGGGTGACCAAAATTAAGACCTATTTGGAAGATTCTTCAAGTAGCGAGCGCCCCCAACTCACCAACTACATGGTGTATCTTCTGACCTGGCGCGAACTATTTACCGTCGCCTGCCCCTTTGAAGACAAAGCGCTCATTTACGAATTTATTGATATGTTTGATGGCATTCAACAACCGCAGGTGGCAGATGGAAAGAGATCCCCAGCAGAGATGGTCGCAGATATTGTAGCTGAAATAGGCATACACAATTGCGCAGTTCTACAGGCGACATCGCCAGCAACATCTGCGCATTCTGTCGAAACTTCACCAGGTCACAGTGTCGCGTTGAATTGGTTCCACTGCATCAGCCTCTACAGCTGCATCCTAATTTAACAAGCGGACGTGGCGGCCAGCTCTGTCACCTGGAGCAGGTTTGGAGCCTCTTAGTCTAAGAATGCTACAGCTGGAACTTCGTTTACTCAAGGTCTACCTACGCGTGATGTTAGTCGAACTTAGCTTATTAATCAATATATAACACCTTGATTAGATGAAGAAGACTGGAAAGTAACTCCCTTAAACTTTACTTAGTACCTTAAAGTATGCCGCAATTCGTTTCTGATAGACGGATTGTACGTGTTCAAAAGTCAATGGTTGTAGTTTGCGATGGCCCTACAAACAGGAGTCGCTGTTATGTCTAAGGCAAGGTTTGATCCTCGGAAAGGTCCTTGAACTTTGGTATCTCACTTTTCAAGATATGTTCTATAACAAGGACATCCTAAATCTTTGTAGTCCCTGAATAAAAGTACAAGACAGCTTGTGTCACCATCACTTGGGTACGTGAGTACTAATAGTCGGTGCGTCCTTTCTTTCTGAGATGTCGCTGGCTAATATGGCATTTTTACGTCCAAAACTTGAATGTTGACTTCATAAGAAACTCTGCGCTGGCAAAGTGGATAGCAGATGTTGGTGAGCCTACTTTCCGGGCCACGGTTTCTGCGGCGATGGCATTCCTCATATGCGTAAAGGTTTGAGATGTGCGTTAGCTTCTCGGACTCGTACATTTATGTCTAGGGACCCCGTCGAAAGCTGTTCTATTCGTGGCTCGGCAAGTCACAAAAAGTGGTCTTACTTCGCCCTAGGCATAATAATTGTAACTTTTACGGGTATATTTACCCTGTACTCTATTAAAGCTCCCCCTGAAAAGTTTACAACTAATATAAATCTACCAGGGACGAAGTACTACCGGCACCTCGTACGGGATCACCAAACCTAATACGTACTAACTCAATAGGATGGTCCAAAGTGTTCTCGGCATAGTGGTGGAATCGGTTGTACCATAGTACAGCAGGTGGCAGAGCTGGGTTAAAACGTACCGTCACGAACACTCGATTTAGTAGGATCTAATATCTAACTTAATGCTGAGCTTTTTATACTTAATCGAGCTAAAGAGGATGGACAGCTAAGAATTGCCCTTGTTTCGCAGATCATAAAGAGGGTGGACAGCTAAGAGTTTCCCTTGTTACGCAGATCATATGTGACCAAAGTCTATAATGCCTAAATCAGTGTCTCTGATTCGCTGATTTCGCTAAAAGTCGGGGCCGAATTGTACTGTTAACCAGGTAGGGGTTCATCGGAATTGTCCACGCCCTTTAATAGAAAGGTCCGAATTCGACGTTGATCTATAATGCGATACCCCTAAATAGCTTTAATTAATGGGTACGAGCCTCTAATAGGAACGTGCGTACCAGTAGACGGTTATTTACACTCCGCCAAGAACCTTGGAACACTTTGGACCTTACTGTTGAGTTTTTACGGTACTCGGGTAGATTTCGTATAAGGGCCTTCTAGTTACCGTATACTACTATAATTAGTGACTAGAAGGCCCTTATACGAAATCTACCCGAGTACCGGTAACAGAGTGGTCCGTACTCCGTAGCTTGGCTGCCTTCAGCTAAACTATGTGACTAACAGTCCAGCTATATATAATCAGTCTACTGCATCCTTAGACCTGCCACCCTCTACCAACCTCCCATCCTCTGCCACTATTTCTAAGTTACTTCCGGTATCTTAAGAACGTTCTCTATATCAAAGTAGAATCTTTTCCCTCATACCAAAAATGAAGTGTACGTTTCTCCTGTTCTCACCGACTACCTGACCTAAACATCTATAGTCTCTATCATCCTTCCGGCTTTCGTCGCCCTGTTTGCAGCTTCTGTCAATGCCACATGCTTCCAGGCCCCTAACCAGGATGCATGTCCGGAGGATTTACCAACTTACTGCTATGGAATGTGCACGGACGAGTATTACCACTGTTCCGACTATGAGGATGGGAAGGGAAAATGCTGAGGGATTCGGAGGAACATTCATTCAGACCGTTTGACCAGGTGATTGTGAGGCAAGACTCGAATCTTTCAAGTTACAATTCCCAACAATACATGTACCACAACCACCAATGGCACTTATATCCTCCTTCACAACCACAAAATAGAGAACAAAGTTGTGACCAGAATCTACAATCTTATTCCGTAGTCAATTCTGCACCTCTGAAACGCTCGTGGCTGTGCTCTCTGTTGGTAGTCAGGTCATAGGGACTGTAGTACTGGAGACCCATTGCTCTGCACGATGATCTGATGAAGATGGGTGGCTGCATCAAGTTACCCCTTACTGCCTTTTTATAAATCAAGCTCAATATATATATGGTTATCTCCAAGCCCAATAATATCTCGATCCGCCCATTCCGTTGTCAAAACAAAGAAGGTAGCTTAGAAATCGAAGGTCTACTCGAGTGCTAGTATAGAGCATCAAGCCGATGAGAACATTCTATCTACATACGGGAGGTTACAAAAGACTCGGTCAATCTTAATTCTTGGGAGCCGTTCTGGTTGGAAAGAGTGGTCAAAGCCCTCGCAGAAAAAGAGACATCGTCTAAATCTTGTGCGAACTATATCAGTGGTGTAGTGTAGACTTTGGTGGCAAAAGGTATGATAAATTATTAAAAAGCCCCATAACTTAAAGCTGGGTTTAGACTTTGGTCACTACTAATGAAGATGAACCGTAGATAAAAGTTTAGGATACCAGATAAGAATGAATCCTCTTTTCTTTTGACCTTATTACTATTATCTGGAGTACTAAAACCCTTTATCCCGTACAACGTCGACCAGCAGCTCTAGCGCCTTAGCACGCAGTGTAAGGCAATAAACGTGTATTTTTGATGACTATCCCAGGGTCGGTTGACCACGTTCGGGATATGAAAAGTACGCTTTACGTTTAAGTAACGACGGAACATAATATTCAGGCAAGTCTTACTTACTTAACACTACGATTCTACTAGGTTTCAATATTCTTACTTCTGACAAAATGTCATTTACAGTTTTGTTTTTAATATCTGGCAGTTCCTAATTAGGTTTATCGTTGGTATTTTGATCTACCGGTGTTTTGCTACCAGTTTTTCGTAGGCCGTTCTCCCCCCGCGATTGAAGTTTTTCATGTATTGTAGACGCATGAGCACTACTAATACCATTTGACAGCCAGGAAGACGCAGAGGAAACTTCCGTCTTTGGTATAGTCGGATCAGATAGTGTTATTATGAGCGATTCAAACTTCTACCTGGAAAGCTCGTCATAGACTCAAAACCTTCAGACGAGCAATGGGCCTGTCACGATCCTCGATCATATCCTCATACGATCAAACTGAACACCCGCAAAAGAATGGATTAGTCCCCAAAGTGAGTAGAACCAAGAGTATATTTTAGCAGTACATAATAATAGATACTAGTCCTGGATATTGAATAGTCTATTAAATATTCTCTGGGTTGTCCAAACCCACGTGATATATTATGGATATTCAGGTTACTCCCGCCGGGTAAGCCATCTCGCCGATGAGAACATTTCGGCTAGAGCATAATAGTGCTACTAGGTCCTCGGTAGCCGAATTTCAACCAACGAGAAGTTTAGGATATAGCGATATCGTTGCTGGACATGCTGCATTATGATAAAGAAGTGACAAAGGGACGAGGAGGCGAAGAACTAAGCCTCAAGCTCGCTAAGGCCACGGTTTGACTCCGAATCTCGAAACTTGGTATGTATCTTTCGGCATTTGTCTCTTTACATACACAACGTTTATGGCCTAGCATAGATCCGTTCTTGCATAAAATTTCATCTGACTTTCAAGGTCTACTAATAATATGTGTAAAGATCTTGAAAGCATCCAACAGAATTTCCGCCTCTGATTAAACTAGCGAAAGGGAGAGGGATGGTATGCTGTCATTTATGGGGGTAAATTACAGGTCTGGAGACCAACTGCCCCGGCGATTTCAGCATACCAGGAACCTCATGCTTTCGACTGGTCTTCTAAAGCGCTCTAGAGGACTGCTATCTTCAATTGGCTCTCAGGAAAAGGCGTATCTAGCCCTCCTCGACAGTTTGGTCTCTTTGCTATGTACGCCGGAGTCAAACTTGAAAGCTTAACGGTTTATATTCGAGCGAAATGGCGAGCGATGGTGGTAATGAGACGTTGACCGGAGCAAAATGTTTAATTTATGGAAGATAGACTATATCATCTGCGTAGAAATTAACTTGGCTAATTTAGCTATAAAGGCATATGGGCATACGTTTTTGGATCTTTTGGGTGGAGAGATGTTGGAGCAAAAGTAATTCGTTACACGGGTTTTAGCGCTGTTAGAAACCCGAGCGGGATTTAAAGATTTCACTCTTTGTTTGTGTCATATTCCTGTGCTAAGCTAGAGGTCATGACTCATGATCACAAATATATAGATTTATATCCTCTCAAGGCTGTTCTAAATCAGAGCTCAAGATGTTGTGAATAGGCAGTGCCTGGGATGTAGGAAAGAATCGGGTGTAGTACGAAAGTCCATGATTTACTTCTAGCAATCTTTAGACTTCAGAGAATTTGAGCTACTTTGCTTAGTTACACACACGTCTTCAGTTTTGGTACGAGGTAAAGTATAAATTATGTTCGCTAGAAACCTCCAGTGAACCTATCCCTTGAAGCGCGGAGAAGCACACAATGGGAATTTACGAGTGCGTTTGATCATATCCTTATGGTATTGCTTACAGCAATGGACATTAACAGGGCTGTACTGTAGGTGTTACAGCAACATGCCGAAAGTTATAAAAGTCGTACGTGCTCCCAAGACCCTTAAAAGCACATGGAAAACAACTCAGAAGCAATTGCAAGAGTTATTCGGAGCAAATGTATTTATTACCGAGTGGGCAATCCTCACGTCTCCCACGCCCTCAAGCAAATGTAGCTCAATAAGAAAAACTCCATAACCACCTTGCCCTCTAAAATCCCGCCATTAACCCCACGCCGAACCCCTCATCAATCACATATCTCATTCGTCCCATATCTCATGACCTTCCTTCCAACTGGCCCGTATGTGCCTATGCGCTAGGGAACTCCTTTGGCCAGCACTTCTCCTTGGGCCAATTCTTTTGATCGTGCGTCTCAGCATGGACCTCCAACTGCTTCAAGTTCGTGTTGACGATTTCTTTTCGGCAGTTTGCGCACTAAATCGCGCAAGGAGTAATAAGCATTGTATCTCTCAGCAGTTCTCCCATTTGTGTCTTCTCTCGTGGTTTGTTTGTGCCATCGCGATCCAACGGGGGAGGAATGTTGCTGTGATTCGGTTTGATTGGGATGGGATTTTTGCTCTCAATATTAACGTACGATAGATGTTGGTTTTGGGGCTTTGACAGGAAGACCATTTGCTTTGACTGGTGCGCGTGTACCGGCTGCTTCGGCTTTGCGGTGATCGCGTTGGACCTAAGGAGAATTTGCTTGTCAGCATTCGTTGTCGATATATTGCCTGCCCTTGAGTTTTCACTATTTCACCGATTCTTGTGGGGTGCTCACCTTCATCTTCTTAGAAACAGGCATGTTTGCGGTTTGGATGGGAAAACTGGAGGGTGATTCCTTCGTGGAGTAGGTCTATCGTGCTTGATTATGTGTGTGGTTGGTGATTGTTCTTGTTGCGGAAAGATCTTTGAAATTCTCGCCTCGCCGCGCCCATCCATGCAGTTTAAGCTTAAATCCAGCCCCACTAAAAGTGGCGGGGTGTTTGCACGTGATAACCCCTCCTTTTCTTCTTTGCCTATTTTTGGAAGTCAGTAAACAAGACAACCGGTAAACACTGGCAGAGAATATCAGGGCAGCCCAGTGCCCGAGGGTTTGTCTCGGTACTTAATTCGTTGCTAGAATGGAGGATCTAGAGTACCAATCAGTTTCTCTGAATGTATCGGGGGTTTACTATGCCTCCGAGCGGCCGATATTTCTGACAGGGGCATCGGGATTCTTATACACGAACCTCATGTGTAGGTACCTTGAGTCCCCCTTTTGGCTTTTTTGATTTGGCTAATCGGAGTATAGACACACGAAGGAACCATGAAACTTCCTGTTCTCAAAGGCACTCAACACAATCCCCGGGCTCAAATCGATATCCGTGACACGGGCATTTTAGTCCATGCAGCACTCAATTGCGCCCCCGGAAAGACCATTATCGGAGCTGGAGCCCGTATTTCCTGGACTGATCAATTCAAGAAATGGTGTGGGATCCAAAACTTACAATACGGGGGCTTTGATGAGGTAACACTTGAAGAATTCGAGAACCTTGCTCCTATTTCGGGCTTGATGAGAGAGATTGGAGAAATGATGCTCTTCGAGCATGAGTTTGGATATACTGGCGGAGAAGACGTTGTGCTTCCTGAGAACGTAAGTTTTTACATTCTGTATCGTTTTTCAGAAGCTAATGGTTTTCTTGTAGTTGGGTGTGCCTTGTCAAATGACGAGTTGGGAGAAGTACGTTAGGAAAGAAGATTGGTCTAGTGTTCTGGCTAGTTTAAATTAGCCATAACTGAAGGGTTTGCAGTAGCTCAAAATTTCATTACCAACAAGTCCTTGTAAGATGGAAACGTTTTTTCCAGAAGAGACCAGTTAATTCCCCTCTCCTGAAGCAACCTCCCTTTATCCTAGTGTTCCGGAAAGTAAGTCTTCCCTTCAGCTCATGGCGCCCTGCCCTTTTTCACCTAGCCCCTCCACCTCCACCTATACTCTCCTACTTTCCACTTGCCTTACTATCCTTAACATCAGGCTTCTTATTAGACGACTTCTGAGTTCGAGTCTTCATCATACTATCTTCCTCATCTCCCTCGCCATAACATTTAACACTGAACTCCTCATCTCCCTCTCGTCTAGGAAGTCCAGTTTCCTTCTTCTGAGCACATTCTGGACAAAGCTCCTTGATGGTTTGAACTTGTCTCTCAACGCTGTGTAGGAGGTTGTATCTGTAACGACAGAACTCAGGTTTTTACCGGATATGGTGGTTGCAGAGTGTGCAGGTTTTGATTGTTTGGAAGCACATATCGTGCGTATGATACTGAGTGATGGAGATTTCTCTCAATTGGTAATGCAGCTGCGCTTGTCGCTGGTAATGGAGCTGATGATGTGCCCTAAGATTGGTCTTAGTGGAAAGATTTATCTCTGGATAGAAAATATTTTGGAAATTTCTGGTGGTAGAAATATCATGGAAGTAAATGGAGACAAAAAAAAGGCATATTTGAGAACCTTGTGGGGTTTAAGCAGCTATGACTAGTTCCTCTTCCAGCTAACAAACTCCCATTCACTATCTTCTATACAAGCGTAGCGTGCAGGGTTTTTCAGATGTAATTGCCGTCGTCTGAGTGAATATTCTTAGAGGATGGCTCTATTGTCACTCACTCAGGTGCAGGTAAAACAAACTGTACAAAAGTGGCTCAAAAACTAATGTTGGCTGTGAATGGTTGGTTCATTGAAGCTTCTGCTGAAGTTTACAATGGTACTTTAGATCATATTGTTACTTTGCTTGAATAAGAGACAGAATCAATAACATGCTGAGCCTTCAAACCTTTGGCAGGTAATCACATGGAGAAAGGGAGCCAGATATAAAGTAATCCTGGGAGATATACTTGACAAATGCCCAAGCTTTCTCCTCTTTTAATGGAAACAAATATCTACAATCAGGTCAAATACCCTTTGTGGTTTAACTATCATTTTAGTGATACAGGTAAAGATAAGTGGTATTGAATTCATATAAACCTGTATGTTAAGCTGAAAGAGTGTGGGTTGCAAAATCCGCTTGATTGCCCCTCCTCCACGCTCCGTCACGTGAGCGTCCCCCCTCATCGCCACCTGGGCAGTATCCCATGTCTTGGGTCACTACTATGATCGCGACACCCTTTACTCCTTCAACTTCCACCGAATTTTGACATCTCTATCCGGAGGCATAGCAACAAAACCCGCAAACTTCCTGTTATTTCTTGGTGCTCTCTCTGAACTTGACCCATCCAAACCAATCCAATCCACAAACTCAATGTCAAACTTCGTAATCATCAATGCCACAGCCAGCATAATTTCCTGCTTGGCGAAGTGGCGCCCCGGACACATGACATATCCTCCTCCTATAACTCCATTAGCAAACGATAACTAACACCCAAAAATTCAGAACTCACCAAAGGGGAAAAAGGAACTCGGTCTCCCTTTCATAGAAAACTGCGGGACGCGGGTCTTCACCCCTGTAGCCTGATCTATACGATCAACATATTGGATATGTCTCCAGGCCCAAAATTCAGAAGCTGGGTGCCCCTCAACTGCCCACACGCTTTCTTCGTTGTGTGCAATTTCTGAACACGCCTGTACCAGAGCCCCGCTCTCGATGACGTATCCATCAATCTGAAGGGTCTGCGTCGCTTTACGTGTGACGCTAAACGATACGTGTGTGCGCAAGACCTCGGTGTATAGAGACTGAAATAGCGGTAGCGTGATGAGCTTCTGCGCATCATCTATGGAGATGCTGGATAATTCTTCCCGGACAGCTTGAAAGAGAACTGGATCTTTGAGGAGCTCGACCATGGTCCATGCTGTGAGGGGTATGCTATTACCGTTTAATCTATCATAATTGTTAGTTCTTTGTCTAGGGAAGATATCCGGTCAAGTGAAAATGAAAATAGAGGACTTTCCCAAAAAGTGTAGCTAGAGTATGTCCCGCGGCTGCTTGGTTAGAAAAGCCTTTTCTCCGCAGCCATCGCGCACTCTCGCGGGATAAGCGGGATCCAAAATGAGGGTCCCAAGATGACTCGTTGTTTTTTTCCCAGTCGAAATTATCCCAGGCTGAGTCTATATGCTTTCGTGTCATTTGGTGGAGGCGGTTCTTAATATTACTTGCGCGACGTTGGAAAATCTTGGGCAAGCCCAAGCCCAAACTGCCCGCAACATCGTCAAACTCCCAATACGTATCCACAAACCCTGGGTTAAGCTCAATAACCTGCGAGCCGAACAAGGAGATAATTGCGCTCTCTGCCATATTGGTTTTGAGAAAGTCGAGTAAGTTGATGGTAGCCCACTTATCTCTCGGCTGGCGTTCAAGACGCCCAGAGAAGAGACGGGAGAAGGACTCGGCGAGTGCGTCAGTGTACTTGCGAGTACTGAGGTATTCTAAGTAAAGATTGTCATGGCACATCCAGTATCGCTCGTCTGTTGGCGTCGTTTCGCTGCCGGGAAATGGGGCTTTGGACCTCCCAGATTTGTCGTTAGCGAATTTGTTCTTTTCATCTTTCGTTAGTCCCCAGAATCTGTCCATTAGGAGGAGCTGAAGCCAGTTGCCATCCAAAATGTCTGGAGATCCGAGCACCTGTTGTACATTCTTTGCGCCCCTTACAATGTAGGTGGGTGTGAAGCCGATATAGAATTTGATTATATTGCTTTTAGTCGAGATTAATGTTTGTCTTGAATGTGATATTGTTAGTATAATATTTTGTTGGATTTTGATGGCGGAAAGACTTCACATTGCTCGATCCAAAAAGGTTCCTGCGTCTGTCAAAAACAGGATTGTATTAGAGATGCGGGGAATGGCCTCGTTAAGCATGGGTGGATCTATGCTGTTTCTTCGTCCCTTGAGCAGAAATGCAGAAAGTAATAGGAATAGAATAACGCCAACCGTCGTTGACACATTGGGCAAAAGTCCAACTACGGCGTCGAATGATTTGATTGTGAGCATTGTGCAAAATTGTTGTAGTTTAAAGGGAGAAAAAGACTGCCACGTCCATCTCTTTTATTAAATAGACCCCCACGTATATCACGTGTATTGATAATAACTGGCCAACAGGGGGAGAAAATAATGCATGCTAATTTATACAGCTTTTCTACAAGTAACCGTTGCCATTCCAAATTTTCTCGCATCGACTCCCTTTGCTTTTCATGATACTAAACTTCATGTATCCATTCACAACCAGAATAATCCTTCTTCTTCTCATACCGCTGCTCCTGAGAGATAGTTCCCCGACTGTGGCTGAAGGTGGGAAAGTTGTATACTAGACTGTACCCGAGGCTGCTTTGTGCTTTGGGGAGTACTATTCTTGGCTGATAAATTGTGGTATTCCGACAACCCACTCCTAGATTTGAATGAACCTCGTACTCCTACCAAATAGCTTTCAATAACTGGGTAAAGAATCGGTAGGGAACCACAAACAACAATCAAGAAAGCCTCGGTGCCGAACCAGATAAGGGGATGATATAGGTTCCAAGTTACATCAGTCTGGTCAACAGTCGCTGTGTAATAAGTTTTGATGATAGCAGCCACACCCGTAAAAAGGGTTAGACCCAGTCCAAGAACAAGCTGAAGCTTCCTATATTTTGACATTTTTAGTTTCCAAATAATGACCATGGGCAGAAGCGAGAAGAAGAAGTCGGCGAAGGCTTGCCACGCGTTGCAAAAGTCGTTAAACTCGAAGACGGCCTTGTTGTTCAAGCAATGAGCTGTGGGGAATCGACTCAAAGTCCACAGATTCCTTGGATCGCCGCAACGGAAGGTAGTTAATAAGATATCCAGAACAATGGTGAGTGCTGTTATAAACATCACGAACCATACCATCCATGTCTCCCATCTTGGTGCACGACCGATAATGCGCAAAATTGTGAGTCCGATTGCAATCTTGCCAAATCCCGTCGTGGCCACACCAATAATCTGTGCCACCAACACCAACTTTAATTCGTATTCCATCTGATAGGTCGTCAAGGATGCGAAGTGCCGCTGCAGACCATTATTCGTCATGAACTGAACTATAAATTGATATATTTGTAAGTTAAAGTGTTCCTATTGTTTTCAAAAGGACTTGGGAGCAAATAAATACGTACGAGTGACTCCATCGCCTAAAAAGCACAACTAGGTGACGGAGAATTCAGCATTTGCCTCAGAAAGGTAAAAGGAAGGGGTAGAGCGCCTCAAGCGGAGAATTCCTACCCAACCGGCAAACATAAAAGCATCGTCATATCCAAGAGCACGCTTGTGTTGGCGTATCCACAGTCGAAGGCCCATAAACACGGAAGCAATTGCAATCTCAGTCCACCAGACGACCATCAATGTCGACCCGCGGCTCTCATCCAGTGATATTACCTGAGACATGACGAATAGAACGATTTAGCTAACAGCTTAATTGGAGATTATTATAGCACTTTAGTGGAAGAACCGATTTTCTTGACGCATTTTGCGTGCATGTTTGGGATAATGGAAGACACCAGGTGGGAGCAAGATTAGTAAGAATACCACCTTTAAGCTCAAGGCATTTGCAGAGCACTCGATGTGATATTGTTTCGGTAAGGTCTTAAGTGTCATTGAGGTTTGGGCTCATCCAAATCCAATACCGGTATGGTACCATTAAGGATTCTATAGTAAGCCGATGGCCCAATACGGATGGTGGTAATATGGTAATAATCCTACTCCGACTCTGCGCTTACTATTATTGAGAGTGCTTATGGGATCAGCATTATTATACCATGTCTATAACGCATTTACTAAGCCTCCCGCCACCACAGTACTCGAGTAAATCGAACATACAGTATCAAGTATACTAGGGTCTGTGTGTGGAGTAGCAACAGTTGGTAAGATTACTATCTCGACAACTTCAAGGTCAGCTTTCGTCTCCGGGAAAGGTCTTCTTATCGTCAAAGATTACGAGGAGCGGTAGGTCTCCTTTCATTCTGATCCACCAATAATCCATTCTGGCCTGCATTTCATCCTCTCACCAATCAAATATACTCATATCTTTCAATAAACGGGATAAGGAAAAGCAGTGGCTATTTTTCTCTCACACATTCCTCTCCCAATTTTCAGCTTTTGATCGCTTTCACTCGAGTATATCTTCATTCTCGGGCCAGCACCCCTCTATCGGGATCTTTACCGAGCCGCTCCCTCCCGTCTTTACCACAGCCCCTTCCTACCAACATATCCACGTGCCACTGAAGGAACCAGAGCCGATTAATACATCACCATGTCGACTCGCAAATCCAACTTCCCAACAATATCTTCTTTCTCGTGGGCGACAATGATATCGATCACATTCATCGCCATAGCCTTGAGCTATCTATACCCCTTTGCCTTTGGGGCAACACCACTTGCAGCCGCGGCTCATGCAGTATGTCAGAAAATGTACATCCAGCAGGCACCGCTGATTATACTACCATCTAACGGGCAATACACCAATCTGAGCAACGAAAACTGGTCACACACCGCCTGGAAGCAACCTTCATGTATTGCATTGCCAAGAAGTACCTCAGATGTCCAGAAATTGATCATGAGCTTGGTTACAGCAAAGGTCCCATTTGCGATTCGCTCAGGTGGTCACTCACCAAATCCATTGGATGCCAATATCGACACTGGCGTCCTAATCGCTATGGATAAACTCAACGCGGTGTCGTACGATGCAGTTACGAAACTTGCGTCATTTGGACCCGGCGCTAGATGGGACGCTGTGTATTCTGCCTTGGACCCTTACAACTTGACTGTGGTTGGAGGCAGGGTCCTAGATGTTGGCGTGGGGGGACTGACACTGGGAAGTGGATTATCTTATCTATCTGATCTGCATGGGCTTGTGTGTGACAATGTGGTGGCTTTTGAGGTACCTTCCAATCAACTACCTATGCATACTTTCAAAGAAGTAGAGGTATTAATACCACAATAGAATAATGCTAACAAATCGTAGGCTGTATTAGCGGATGGAAGGCTTATTGAGGCCAGCTCTACCAAGAATCCAGAGTTGTTTTGGGCCTTGAAGGGGGGAACTAATAATTTTGGTATGATTTCTCGCTCTCCGCGTATTATGTGTACACATACACATATACATACAATACCGAATACTAATACACCTGGCTTTACTTAGCTATTGTTACCAAAATAACCGCCACTACCTATTCAGTCAACCAAATCTGGGGTAGCATCAAAACATTTCCCTTATCCCAAACCCCTGAGGTCATGCAAGCCCTCCACGACTACCAAACAGCCCCAAACAAAGACCTCTACGCCAACCTAGTTCTCAACATCGTTGCCAGTAATGATACAATAATTTTGACTCTAGTCTACCTCAAACCCATCCCAAACCCTCCGGTCTACGCTCCCTTCTACAAACTCACCCCTGCAACCTCAACCGACGTCTCTCTAACACTCCACCAACTTATGGGTCTCTTTCCCACTCCTGCACTCCCAAGATGGTCTTGGTACTCCGCAAGCTTCACTCCCAATACTGCCTTATATTCCCAACTGAGCGATCTTCTCACTACCGCCCCCGAAGTTTCCACTATTGCAGCTCTGCAAGCAGGTTCCGTAGTTGGCACCGTGCAGCCCATCAGCGCCAACGTTGTCTTAGCCGGACAAAAGCGCGGGGGAAACGCACTAGGACTACAGGCTGTCAACCAGACATGGTTCTCTGTCAACGCGGCGTGGTGGAATACGGAAGATGATGCGGTTGCTTATGCAGCTTTGGCGTCGTTGCACAACAAAGTTGAGGCTTTGATAAAGAGTACTGGTGCCGATGTAAGGTATATCTTTATGAATGATGCGAACATTAACCAGTCTGTGATTGCTTCGTATGGGCCTACTAGTGTGGGGCGGTTGAACAAAGTTCAGAAGGTTTACGATCCGCACGCGGTTTTTCAGAAGCTTGTTACGGGTGGTCAGAAGTTACCAGGTATTTCTGATTGAGTAGCTGAAAGAAACATAGAAGGGATTTGGGGATTTATTGAGGTGGGGTTTGGTTTACGAGTATCTATTCCTTTGACAATTTAGCAAGCTCGGGAAAACATACTATTCCACCCAACCATCTGTACTCCATACCCTAGCCCTCACTCTTACTCAATAAAAATCCTCCGTTCTGTAACTTCTGAAATACTTGCTTCGGATCATGCCTTAAGGCTGTCTCCTTCAACCTCGCCAAGCTATCTCCCCCATACGACGCCAGCGGGTTCTGATCTCGGGAAGCATCATTCATATAAAGAAAAGAAATATCCAAATCAGCCTCCCGAGCTATCTTACCCCAAAACTCAGTTGTCTGGATAGAAACTTGTCGAACCAAGTCGTCATCTTCCTCCTTTTCCCAATCAATGGTTGTTGTCCACCCTAATCACGAAGCCATTAGCCGGGGAAAACATACTAGAAGAATGAAAACCTTGGGCATCCATACAATTCTGATTAACAAGCGGAATACCTAACGCGTTCCCGCCCTTTTGAATTCCCTGCTCGATAAGACCGGTCCCGACATGTTGGAGGACAAAGGTCTGGTTAGCGCCGGTGGCAGTGTGTACTGCAAGAGCTTTCTCGCGCCAGAATGTGTAGGCTTGGTACGTAATATTGGTATCGATCCGTGAAGCAAACGCTCGATAGTCATGTCTAATGCACAATCAGTTCTCTGTTTATCTCCATGTTGATACCAAGCGAGTCCACCCACCTTGTAGGCTCAGGCAAAAAAGCCCCTCCCACCCACTTTATAAGTTCCGCAAACCCCAGATTCCCCGCCGGGAATACCACATTACCTGCTCCTAAGGCCAAGAAATCATCGAATGCACTTGGTGGTACTTCCATAGGCTCAGAGTATAAAAGACCCACCAAGATCGAATCTAAAGAAATGCTGAGGGCTACAGATGATTTAGGGTCCGATGAACCATTTATTTGCCACGCATCGAAAGCCGTGAGAATTGGTAGGGCCAGATTAGTTGGGTAGACAGAGATTTGGACCCAGACAGTGGAGATGGGCTTTGTATATAAATCATAGCGTGTTACAATTCCGAAGTTGGGGCCGCCTCCCTTGAGGGCACGAAAGAGGTCAGGGTTCGAGGCTATGTTTGCGTTGACAATAGTACTGTCTGCTAAAACAACCTATCTTTGGTTAGATCTAGTGAGAAATTGCATATATCCGCAAAAAGAAACTACCTCAAAATTCTTAACGTTATCAGCAGCAAGACCGAATTGCTCAGAAAAGTAAAAATAACCCCCTAAATCGCCAAGTTTGGTAAGCGAATCGGAAGAAGAGAGGAGAGAGAATGAAACAAACCACCAATCAACGATCCTCCAACTCCAACAACGGGCTCCCTCGTCCCAACCACAAGTTTATTCTCTGCAGTCACGACATCATACACATCCCGCCACACCGCTCCGGCACCTGCACTCGCAACACTCCCGTCGCTCGACATAGTAATTTCCTTCAACCTTCCCATATCTATCAAAATACTCTCCTTTCCTACGCTAGAAAACCCAGGATTTGGGGAGTGACCACCACCGCGAACAGAGAATTTGACGGCCAAGAATGTGATGATTTTAAGAGCTATCGCGACATCATTTGCGTTTCTAGGCATGATAATGCAGTAAGGCTCTGCCCAGCACGTTTGCGACCTAAGTGGAGAAGATTACAAAACTGTGTTAAAGAAGATAATGCCTCTTAATTTTAAAGGTGCCTACCAATTCTGTTCCACCATAGTCTGGTTGATTGGGCTTCCATCGACTTGCGATTCTCCAAGTGAGATCCGTACAGTTTGACATGCGACTTGAAGGATATTGGCTTGGGAACTTGCTTGGGTGAATTGCGTAGCGAGGGGTTGAATTTGAGACGCTGGTAAACCCAAACTATAGGCGAAGGTTTGGAAGTCCGCTATGGCAATATGAGCAAACAGAAGTAGGAGCACGTATGTGACCTTCATGACTTTGTCTTGCATAGCTCTTTAGACAAGCAAGAGAGTTGACGGAATTCTTTTGATGGTTTAAAAATAAATTCCAGACTCAGCATGGCTACAGCTTCAAGTTATAGCAGAATGTTTCCTCAGTGCCTAGGCCCACTACACGGGCTTTTATCTTTTACGTCTTTTCCAACCAACAACTACCTAGTCTTTCCAGTCATCTAGGGACCATAGAAACTGAAGAGATACGTCCAATTTGTAGATGCCTAATCTTTGGTCTTGTTTGCACTAAGATTCCTGGGAGCTGCTGCCCTTGCTGCTCCATTTTCTTTTTAGCTCGTACGTCAGAACTTGAAAGTGCAGGTATTATGGTATTCCCTTGTCACGCATTCGTACTTTGGACCTCTCTGTCCAATCACCACGCTACAGTGTAAGCGTCCCCCTCTGCCGCATGCAACCACGGAAATAAGATTACTTCCAGGATGCAAAACTAAGACATGGATAACGCGGAGAAATTCGTTTTCCACTCGACTCACCATGGACTTTACCTAAACTCTAACTTTGAGCTATTTTCAATTCCAATCACCCTCGCCCTCAACTGCCACCGCCTCCACCATCCACTATGCCCCCTTCACAGTTCTCAATCACTCCTGCCCAGCAAGCGAGCATTCCTCGTTTCCTCTACAATCAAATAAAAACCAAACCGACAATACCAAAGTCCAACCTTCAATCTCAAACTGCCATCGTAACCGGTTCCAACTGTGGTGTTGGTCTCGAAGTCAGCCGTCAACTCCTCTCGCTCGGTCTCAGTAAACTCATCCTCGCCGTACGAAACGAAGACCTTGGCCATGCCGCTGTGGAAGAACTCTCCTCTAGTCAAGCACTCCCAAGTGACACGACCATTGAGGTATGGAAGCTCGATCTCCTCTCCTACGACTCCGTCGTGGCCTTCAGTGAGCGAGCTACCAGTCTCGAACGTCTAGACATTGTAGTGTTGAACGCTGGAATTACACCGGCCGCATTCAAAATCAACGAGCAGACAAAACATAGCGAATGCATCCAGGTGAATTATTTATCAACCGCCTTATTAGCTATCCTCTTACTTCCGGTGTTAAAACGCCAACGCTCACCGACTCATCTACATTTCGTCTCATCCGAAGTCTCGGCCTGGACTTCGTTCCCTCAAAAAGACTCGGTTTCTATCCTCGATGCGCTTGATTCGGACGAGAAAGCTGACATGCTCGACCAAATGTTCATCTCGAAACTACTCGGCCAATTCTTCGTTACTGAATTAGCGAAGAGGGTTCCGTCCTCTGTGGTGATTATAAATTGCGCATCGCCCGGGACTGTATGGGACTCAAGGTTCAATCGCGAGCATGGGAAGACTTTTGCCGGGAAGATTGTGAATTGGATTAATTGGATGTATGGGAATTCGTCCAGGGTAGCTTCGAGGATGATTACGGATGCGGTGATCAATAGAGGCGCGGAGAGTCATGGGCAGTTTTTGTCTTTCCAGAAGATTGTGCCGTAAGTTCTTTTGTTTCTATAACCCAATTGCTCTGTTCAGTTCCAAGAATGAGGTTATTAGCTAATCCTATGATAGAATGGCTGCTATTATCTACACTCCAGAGGGAGAGAAAGTCTCAGCGCAGCTTTGGAAAGAAACAATGGCTGAGTTTTCGTTCGCAAAGGTCGAGGACATCTTGAGCAGCATAGCGACTTAAAAGGATTTGAAACAGTAGCCATCCAATCTTAGAATTTGGTTTGTCTACGTCAAGATTATTGGGCTGTCATCTTTTTTCAGAGTGTCAGCTACCTGGAAATTTAATATTCATCCTTATCGCTGTCAGTTATCTTCCTTTTAGGCCATGAACAGAAGTGATAAGGCCTATGAAGCTACTTGTGCTCAGTACCCTTGTATTTGAGAATATGGAGTCTTTGTCGGACCACTGATTCCGGAATCTTCCGTAGCTGCTTTGAAATACGAGGGTTAAATGGGTTATTGTGAACACCCAGTTTGACTAAGTGTGTTTTCGCAGATGCGGGAGAGCGGCAAGAGGATCGATACCTGAGTGCGATCGCCCATCCAACACCGGTCATATTAATTATCAGGAGATCTATCAAGAAAACCCCCGAGTAGGAGAGACGATTCTTCTTTTGAGATAACATGGAAAACCTGGCATGCAGTAGTTGTTGTCATATCCATTGAAACCTTCCTAATGTGTATTTTACCAGCGGGGTAGTCATGTAACAGCAACTTGCTTCATGTGTCTCATCTTTAACTGGATGATTGCTATTCTTCTCTCCCTGATAACATATTGAAACCTTATCAGATTTTGAGAAATGGGTGGGGTACGGTTACAGGACCGCAGACTGATATAAATGCTTCTCGAGACTTGTTTGAAACAGTCAGATTCATTGCACGAGATATTCAAGGTTCACATATCTCATCTTGTCCCTCAATATGGCGATTCCAGACAAGACAGAGGCATCCCTTTCACATCAATACGGAGGTCATCACGCCAGCCGTTGGGTTGATCTCTTCCCAAAATCGTGGATTCCATTCATACAACTAGCGCGGCTGGACCCCCCGGCTGCCCTCTTCTTGATCTACTTCCCCCATTTATTCGGAATCCTGCAAGCGGCAAAGACCAATAGAAGCCCTGCACCTGAAGTGTTACGAGTGTGCGTATTGCTTATGGGTGGAACTTTCTTCTTTTCGAACGCCGCACATACTTGGAACGATCTTGTCGATTCTCCCATCGACAAGCAGGTAGCACGAACGAAAAAACGGCCGATTCCTAGAGGGGCTATTTCTTCTTTCAAGGCGTTTCTATTCGCTGTCAGCCAAGCGTTTGGGGCTGCTTCCTATTTGCTTTTCTTTTCTCCAACGACTGCGTTGGCGACGCTCCCGACGATCATAGGGACAATATACTATCCTTGGGCGAAAAAACATACTTATTTCCCTCAAGTGATCCTAGGTTTGTGTCTAGCATGGGGAATTGTTGTTGGAAACGCAGCAATGGGAATACCGAATCCCTGGAAAGAAACGGGGATTTTGCTCTTAGTTCTTGCGTCTACGCTTTGGACTGTTATTTACGATACGATCTACGCATACCAAGACGTTGTTGACGACAAGAGGATAGGAGTCAAAAGTCTGGCGGTTCTTTTTGGGGAGAACACAAAGGGGTTGCTTTGGGCGATGTTTGTTCTTATGGGAAGTGTGTTGGTTGTGCTTGGAAGAAACGAGGAAATGGGAATCGGATATTATGTAGTTACACTTGGGGGCTGTACAGGATCATTGGGGCTTATGGTTTACAAGGTTGAGTTAGATGATGAAGCAAGCTGTTGGAAGTGGTTTTCAACTGGTTTTTGGGCGACGGGGAGTTCTATTGCTGTGGGGCTTTTGGTTGAATACCTTGCTTTGTGAGAGTAAATTATATTTTATGTTATCTATTTTGAGAGCCAGTGATATCATAGCGTATTTGGGTCCTTGAGTCACAATTTAAGCAAGAGGGCTGGGTTACAAACAGACCCACACATATATACATATATATACACATCCGCTCAACCAAAACTCCCTTCTCGGGCTCCATCTCAAACTTCGTTTACTCCCCAACCCTACTTGCAAAAATACCAAACTTCCACGAGAGAGCTGATAGTATGGAGTACTCAGAGGAAGATCAGATTATAAGTGTGTATGTTATATGATATCTCAAAAATTCAATGCATGTTATCTCCTGACCATATTATACAGCCTCGACGGGATTGTCAGCACGCGCGTGATTCATCACCAGGATCGGTCCTTCGCATTTCTTGTTACTATGGATCTAGCAAAAGGCGAATCATTCTTCAAGAAAAAGCCACCTCTCCACTTCCACGCCAACCAGGATGAATATATACAGGCAGTGGAGGGAAGGATGGGAATCGAGATCGAGGGTCAAGAATTGGTGTTGCTGCCAGGAGGGAAGGAGCACTGTATCAAGGCGTGGGAAAACCACCGGTCGTATCCCCTCGAGATGGTTCAGCAAGAGCCAGGGTGTAAGATTGTAAAGTTCTTACTTTCAGGGGAGAAGACATCCGAAGCCTTCCATCTCAATACTTTGTTCTTCGAGAACTGGTATAAGTACCAGGATGAGGTGGTAAATGGAGGAGGGAATATCGATTATATCCAAGTTTTAAGTGTAAGTTGTTTCCATGTGATATAACCCCACTTTCCCCCTGGTGCTGACAGAATGATAGACATTTGATGCTGGAGGCACATATGTTACTCTCCCGCCTTGGGTGCCCTTCGGAGGTAGGATATCGCAGCTCCTCGGAGTTATTTTGGGGAGGTGGTTGGGTGGCCTGTTGGGGTACCAGCCCTTTTATCAGAAGTACTCGACCGATTGGGAGCTTGCATGTCGGCAGATGAAGTTGTCGTTCTTTCAAAGGCGATTCGCGGGGAACAACTAGGGTACGTATTTTTCAAGTACACAGATAAGCGAAGGCGGTGAAAACTTATTGCCAGTCGATTTATCTGCAGACAAGGTTTACTATTACTATATACCACTTTAACATAAGTCAACTGAGGGGATGACACAAATGCTCCCCGCAAATTTCACCATGTATGAACTATGGGAAAGCCCTCTCCCAATCCCGGTTTTTATAATATTTGTTCCATTTTTAGTCCTCTGCGTCATCGTGAATCGCAAGGTGTCGATCAGCCCAGGCATAAAAGCCCCGTACGCGATAAGCTATCTGAAATTCGCTCCTCGCTCATTGGCGAACTCATTATACGTAGTTTACGCGGGTCATCTTATCGAAGCAGGCTACCAAAAGGTAACTCGAGGACCTCCAAAAGTGTAATCATTTGAGACTGAATTCCTGTCTAGTTTAAAACATCAGCATATATGCTTGCTCGCAGTGATGTGAACATGATCGTGCTTCCTGCTTCTGTAGTTACAGAGCTAGCATCTTTACCCAATGAGACCGCAAATGGACTTCTTGCATTGGAGCGCGACTTGCTTGGAAAATGGACTGACCTGCATATGGACGTTGAAAGTAGACTGCATCACAAAGTTGTGCAGCGAAAGGTCACTCCAAATCTAGACTTCTTTACTCCAGGTGTGGAAGACGAGGTTAAGAATGGCTTTATTGACTATCTTCCTGAGGGTTGTGAGAATGACTGGGTTGAAGTTGAACCATACTACGTTTTGTTGAAAATTACTGCGAGGATTTCGGGGAGAGTATTGATAGGATTTCCTATTTGTCGCGATGAGCGATGGCTAGATTTTGCTATGAACTTCACTCAGGAAGGCAAGAACTTTCTTCTCCATTAGTGCAGTGGATCGCTAACAGTTTCAAGTATTTGCAAGCCTTATAATAATGCGTTGGTTTCCTCCTTGGTTATATTCTACACTTGCCTTCTTTTTACCATCTGTCCGGCGGGCCAAAGAATACATTCGCAAAGGACATGAAATCTTGGAACCCGCATTCGAAAAACGTCTGAAAGAGATAGACGAAAAGACTTACAAATCAGAAACTATCTCTGACGGGTTTTCTTGGTTTGCAGAGCTAGCCCAGGGGAAAGATCGTGATCCTGCCAAACTCGCCCACTTTGAAATCCTCCTTGCCCTTGCATCTATTCAGTGAGTAATTTTTGAATTCACCTTTCCTCTCACGATTATTCTCTTTATTCTAGGAAAACATCCCAGAAATGCCACTGCTGACTATGAAACCTTCCACAGTACGACCTTACTCCGTGAGGTGAATTTTCTATATGACATGATAGCTCGACCCCAGCTCATTGATGAGCTCCGTCAGGAAATAGCCGACACGAGTAAATCCGGCTGGGATGCAACATCATACACACAATTATCCAAACTCGACAGTGCACTACGAGAAAGCCAAAGAACAAGCCCACCAACCCTCATCGGACTCCGCCGTATCATGAAACGTTCCTATACAATGTCCGATGGTACCTTCCTCCCAAAAGGCTCTTACGTGTGTGTACCCGCCTACTCAATCGAAAACGACCCTGCAAACAGCGAAAATCCACATGTCTTTGACGGACTTCGAGACTATAAGAAACGAGCGGCCCAACTGCAACAAACATCTCAATATCTCTATACAACGCCCGAACCTGCGGTTTTAGGATTTAGCTATGGGAAATCGGCCTGTCCAGGTCGCTTCTTTGCAGTACTCATGCTGAAGACTATTTTCGTTAAGCTGTTTACAGATTATGATTTGAAGTTTACATCAGGGGCAACTGAGAAACCTGAGAATTGTCGGGCGCATGAATTTATTTTCCCACATCCGGCAACTAAAATTCTCATCAAGAAGAGGGCGAAATCTGCGGCACCATTCTGATTATAGCGTAAAGGTCTGAGAGAGAGCACGAATTTGGGATTTTGGAAGTGGGTTACTCTGTTTTTCGTTGCTTAAAACTGTGTTTTGATGGATCCTATTTTTGCCGCAATGTGTAACGAGTCAAAGTTTCAATAAGAGTATTACATACGCCCAAACTTATTGTTCATGTTTTTGCCACTTTTGTGATTCCAGCTGCGACTCCACTATAAACCTGACAAGAATCCCAACTACACTTCTAATACTCCCGCAGAAAACGATAAATACAGACTACGAATCTTCCAAGGATAAACTTGACGGGATATAGTCCGACGTTACCCAATCAGAGAAATCTCAAACACATCAACGGACAAGTGTAGCACTCGTATCAGTACAAAGATCTCGTACGTACACCCCACCACATATCGTGTTATAGAAAAATCCAAGATCTGAACAATTCCACTAAGATAACGATATCGTTTAAAACATACCGCCACCTAAAATAAACAAATGATAGGTGTAGTCTTCCAATCAGCAATCAGGTGCGAGGTGTGAGAATTATACAGAGCGAGTAGTCTGAGAGTTGGCAGTGTACAACAGTACGATGCTTCTTAGGGAATGTAACTGTCGACGTCAGTTGGTGGCGGGATAACTACTTAGATCTTCTCATCAAAAGAACGAATACTCGTAGAATAATTTCTCTCAATTTTTCGGTTGACAAATATCCAAACCCAACATTAAATCGATGAGAAATAGATGAATACGAAGATGGCATCACCCGCAAACCGTTCTCCTCGAGGGTCTTGACCAACTGGGCAACGGTGGATCGCTTTTGTCCAACGGCAACGTAAACACAGTAAAGCTTCTTGTCCTCATCCTTTCCGTCATTCCATCGCTTTTGGTTCAACATGGCGTCGAGAGCAACGGCGGTCTTTCCGGTTTGACGATCACCAATGATTGAGGTCTCCGGTATAATGGGGAGATCCCGTTGGAGAGATTGTCTAAATAAAATTCAAGTATACTGGCTAAAGATGATTTCGGTGGGGCAGAATAAAGAAGTTAAAGAAAATGCACCAGTCAGACATGAAATAGCTGACTCTGATCCATGAGGTCTTTTTGCTAGCACAGAAAACTTTAAGCGAGAGTTGTGGAACAACCAAGTATAACGAAATGTTTTATACTCAGTGGTTCTCCAAGCTTTTATCCCATGATCGAAACGCATTTTGCCTCTTAGCAACTAAGCCCTCGAGTTCAGGGTTAGATCAAGTTGTCAGTCCTACGCTTTACAGATGCAGATGCAAAGTAGAGTTTAGAGATATCTATCTCAACTCCATCTTACCTACTCGAGGGTGATGGAAGTCTTGCAAATTGCTGACCTAGTACACATTTCTCGTAGCTACAACCATAGTCCTGCCTCTGGCCCCATCACTTCTCTTCCTCTCTTCACTCACCACCAAACCACCTTGCACGCAAACTCCAACCAACAGCCAAGCCAGTCCATACCCCCAGCCCTCAGTCGTCCCCCACATACAACAATTACCCGCAGAATCCCCGATCCCCCCCACAAATTAAGCGAAATCCCTACATATTTTAGAATAAGACTGCCATCGATATCAAAACTGGGATTCTAGCGCCTGGCCCAGTCAGGAGGGTGTCTAATAAATACTCAAACTGTTTCGTGGAAGTAATATCGAGGGTAGGGGTCCGGCACTGGAGAAAAAAATCAAAAACTCAGTTCGTCTGGTATTTGAACCTGGCCGGAGGTTTTTTT